>WEDG01004013.1:0-66163 GCA_017591395.1 Schistocephalus solidus | reverse complement strand
GTACTGTGAACCATTACTAAGGTGCTTTTTAGGCGTTTGTATAACCATTTGGCAGCAAGCTATAAGTACGCTGATCCAATGAGTGGCACTATGATCCCTCATAAAGTGCGTCCACTTTGTGAATATTTGGAAGACCATAGGCACTTGCGATGCGCGAATCATTGAGAGTTAGAAATGTAGCGTCAGTGGGGCTTATGAGTTTAATTTTATTGAGCTCATTCGCCTTCTTCTTTACGGATGCAGCCTGTTTTTTCGTTTATATATATATATATATATATATATATATATATATATATATATATATATATATATATATATATATATATTGCTAATAGAAGCGAGGATGTGCGTTCCCGGAAAAAAATGAGAAGAAGAGGCGATCACGGAAACCATGGTTATATTGTTCTGGCGTTTTAAAATCAAGCAAGATTTGTTCGTCGGAGGTAATTATTGTACCGCGCCTCACAGTATTTATAGGTGGTAACATTAAGGATAATACGGGATTACAACAAACGAGGTGATGGTGTCATTCGATGCCACCTCTCTTCACATCTATCTCAATAGGCCTGGCAATCGAAAAGATCCACGAACTGCTCGATAGCAAGAAAAACGAGACGGACGAGACGGTGAAACGGAGAAATCTCATTCAGCTCTTAAAATTCTGCCAGAAGACGTACTTTTCTTTCGAAGGAACAACGTACGAGCAGGTCAAGGGGACGCCAATCGGATCGCCACTGTCGGGTTTTATCGCAAAATCAGTACTCTAAAGTAGAGACCCTAGTTTTCACAAACTACAAACCAAATTCTTGACTTGGTATGTTGACGATACCTTTGTCATCATCGAGCGGGAAATGGTCAACGAATTTCATAACAGCCTAAATTCTGTTTTCCCTGACATCCAGTTTACAATGGAGGTGGAAATCAACAACCACCTGCCGTTCCTAGACGTTCCTGTCCATCGAAAACCCAGTGGGGACCTAAAATCGACAGTGTATAGGAAGCCACTAGTACCCGCCAAATCCTGAGTTACCATAGCAAACACCCGTTATGCCACAAACTCAGTTGTGTTCGAACACTATAAAAAGGGCTGAAACACACTGCAGCGAGCCAGCCGAAAGAAGGGCAGAACTTTGATACCTCCAATGCCTCCTCATGGCAAATGGGTATCCCTGCAACTTCATCGAACGCAGCAGACAGTCAAGGCAAAAACGAAGGCCAGCGACTGAACAGCCAAAGATATGGCGAGCGTTGCCATACATTGACGGGTTTTTCGGAGGCGGTCTCCCGTATCCAAAGACCAATGGGGATGGGCATCGCCCAACGGCCGGAGTCAACCATTCGACATCTGTTTATGAGGCCTAAGGGCCCCTTGCCCCGAGGTGAAACAACAAACGTCATCTACCGGGTGCAGTGCAATTTCTGCGCAGTCAACTACGTTATAGAGACCGGGAAACGGCTACAAACCCGAGTCGGAGAGCACATGAGGGCAGTAAGCAGAAAATAAATTGTCTTTGGTGGCGGAACACAACGCAGACTCTGGACACACGTTCGCCTTCCAGAATTCCGGAATTCTGGGTTGGGGAAGTGACCGCGTGGCAAGGGAAAAAATCGAGGCCTGGCAAACAGGAGCAACCTCCATCAATCGTTGTGTGACGCTTCCAACGGCCTACCAAGCCCTCCGGACGCAGCTCAATGATCAAAAGAGCCAACGTAAACATGAGCCTTACGTGCATCCGAACATCGGTGAGTCCATGGTGGACACGCACGCAATCGCAATTCCAACACAACCCAGACCCGACGAAGGAACAGTTATCGCATCGGCCAGCTCAACCACTTATCCGGCATATGCAGATACACACGGAGGTGCCATCGCAACCAGGATTAACAGCCTGGGACGGCAGCCTCGGTCGATAGGGTTACTGACGACTACTGCCGACGTGCGAAGACCGGCCCCCGACCAGATTGAGAACAAGCCATAACCCGCTTTCCCCCCGTCCACCACGGTCCCTGTGTAAAGGCAAAGGATGATCACCATGTGTGAAACACCGCCCTACTCATCAAGCAGTATGATGACTGAGGATCTCAACCCCCAACCAGGCCCCTCTTCCACACAAATTCGAAAAGCTAAGTAATCCCGTATTACTCTTAATGTTACCACCTGTAAATACTGTGAGGCACGGTACAATATTTACTTTCGACGATGAAATCTTGTTTGATTTGAAAACGTCAGGACAATATAACCATGGTTAACGTGATCACATCTCCTCCTCATATATATATATAAATATATATATATATATATATATATATATATATATATAATAGTGTGGGGCTCACCAATCTGCTTAAGGAACATGCATGTTCCGTTGTGCCCTGGAGCTTTCAGAATAGAGCTGTAGGCGGTCGCATAGCGACGTGTAGCATATGATGGAATGGAACCGACAAAGACAAGGGAGACCGGAATGACCATTTCGAATCCCAGGTGTGCCACACTTGGGATTGGGTATGACTGGCTGAAGACGGCTAATAAGCCAGAAATTGACATTCCGGTCTCCCTTGTCTTTGTCGGTTCCATTCCATCATATGCTACACGTAGCTATGCGACTGCCTGCGAGGGCTCTAGTCTGAGCTCCAGGGCACAACGGAACATGCATGTTCCTTAAGCAGATCGGTGAGCCACACACTATCATCATATTCCCGATCACAACCGACAAAAACAACGAGCCTGTGGCTCAATGGTAGAGCGTTCGACTCAAATACCAAAGGTCGCGGGTTCGAATCCCAGGTGTGCCACACTTGGGATTGGGTATGTCTGGCTGATGACGGCTAATAAGCCAGAAATGGACATTCCGGTCTCCCTTGTCTTTGTCAGTGCCACATTATTAACATATGCTACACTTCGCTATGCGACTGCCTGTGATTTCTCTAGTCTGAGATCCAGGGCACAACGAAACATCAATGTTCCTTAAGCAAATCGATGAACCACACACTATGTCATATTCCCGATCGCAACTGCCAAAACAACGAGCCTGTGGCTCAATGGTAGAGCGTTCGACTCAAATACCAAATATCGTGGGTTCGAATCGCAGGTGTTCTACACTTTGGATTGGGTATAACTGGCTGATGACGGCTAATAAGCCAGAAAGGGCCATTCCGGTCTCCCTTGTCTTTGTCGGTTCCACATTATTGACATATGCTACACGTCGCTATGAGACTGCCTGTGAGTACTCTAGTCTGAGATCCAGGGCACAACGGAACATACATGTTCCTTAAGCAGATCAGTGAGCAACATACTATCATCATATACCCGATCGCAACCGACAAAACAACGAGCCCGTGGCTCAATGGAAGAGCATTCAACGCAATTAACAAAGATCGCGTGTTTGAATCCCAGGTGTGCAACACTTGGGATTGGGTATGACTGGCTGATCACTGCACATAAGTCAGAAATGGACATTCAGGTCTCCCTTGTCTTTGTCGGTTCAACTTTAACAACATATGCTTCATGTAGCTATGTGATCGCCTTCGAGGGCTTTAGTCTTGTATCCAGGCACAACGGAACATACATGTTCCTAATGCAGATCGGTCAGCAACATACTATCATCATATACCCGATTAAAACCGACAAAACAACGAGCCCGTGGCTCAATGGTAGAGCATTCGACGCAATTACCAAAGATCGCGGGTTCAAATCCCAGATGTGCCACACTTAAGTTTGGTTATGACTGGCTGATGATGGCTAATAAGCCAGAAATGGCCATTGCGGTCTCCCTTGTCTTGTCGGTTTCACTTTGACAACATATGCTACATGTCACTATGCGATCTACTGCGAGGGCTCTAGTCTGGGATCCAGGGCACAACGGAACATACACGTTCCTTAAGCAGATCTGAGAGCAGCATACTATCATCATATACCCGATCGCAATCGACAAAACAACGAGCCCGTGGCTCAATGGTTGAGCATTCGATGCAATAACAAAAGATCGCGGGTTCAAATCCCAGGTGTGCCACACTTACGTTTTGGTATGACTGGCAGATGACGGCTAATAAACCAGAAATGACCATTTCGCTCATTCTTGTCTTTGTCAGTTTCACTTTTGACAACGTATGCTACATGTCGCTATGCGACCTCCTGCGAGGGCTCTAGTCTGAGCTCCAGGGCACAACGGAGCATACATGTTCGTTAAGCAGATATATGAGCAACATACTATCATCATATACCCAATCGCAACCGGCAAAACAACGAGCCCGTGCCTCAATATTAAAGCATTCGACTCAATTACTAAAGATCGCGGGTTCGAATCCCAGGTGTGCCACACTGTGGATTGGGTAGGACTGGCTGATGACGGCTAATAAGTCAGAAATGGCCATTCCGGTCTTCCTTGTCTTTGTCCGTTCCACTTTAACAACATATGCTATATGTCGCTATGTGATCGCCTGCGAGGGGCTTTAGTCTGGGATCCAGGGCACAACGGAACATACATGTTCATTAAGAAGATCAGTGAACAACATACTATCATCATATACCTGATCGCAACCGACAAAACAACGAGCCCTTGGCTCAATGGTAGAGCATTTGATGCAATTACCAAAGATCATGGGTTCAACTCTCAGATGTGCCACACTTAAGTTTGGTTATGACTGGCTGATGACGGCTCATAAGCCAAAAATGGCCATTTCGTTCTCCCTTGTCTTTGTCGGTTTCACTTTGACAACATATGCTACATGTGGCTATGCGACTGCCTGTGAGTACTCTAGTTTGAGATCCAGGGCACAACGGATCATAAATGTTTCTTAAGCACACGGTGAGCAACATACTATCATCATATACCCGATCGAACCCGACAAAAACACGAGCCCGTGGCTCAATGGTAGAGCATTCGATGCAATTACAAAACATCGCGGGTTCGAATACCAGATGTGCCACACTTGGGATTGGGTATGACTGCCTGATGACGGCTAATAAGCCAGAAATTGCCATTTCGGTCTCCCTTGTCTTTGTCGGTTTCACTTCGACAACGTATGCTACATGTCGCTACGCGACCTCCTGCGAGGGCTCTAGTCTGGGATCCAGGGCACAACGGAACACACATGTTCCTTAAGCAGATCAGTGAGCAACATACTATAATCATATACCCGATCGCAACCGACAAAACAACGAGCCCGTGGCTCAATGGTAGAGCATTCGATGCAATAACCAAAGATCGCGGGTTCAAATTCCAGGGGTGCCACACTTACGTTTGGGTATGACTGGCAGATGACGGCTAATAAGCCAGAAATGACCATTTCGGTCTTTCTTGTCTTTGTCGGTTCCTTTTACGTATATATATATATATATATATATGCAGAATTACATGACTGACAAAGACAAGGGTGATTGGAATTGCCATTTCTGGGTTATTAGTCATCATCAGCCAGCCATACACAGCCTCAGGCTTTGCGGGCCCCGAGGCTCTAACTGGCGACCTATTGGGCACACGTCTAACGCTCTACCCACTGCGCCACGAGCTTAATAGAAATATTTAAGGATAATATTCTGCAAAGCTTATTCTAATAAATATTTATTAAAAGCACCTGCATATACAAATGCATTATTTTTCGGTATGTCTGCTCAGTTCGCTTTCAAAACCTAGTTTTGAAGCAGGTGGCAGAAAAGTAAGCATCGTAGGTTTCAGCAAACCCTGGTTAACGTTTGAATGTAAATACAAACCTACGACTGCTATATTACGTACCAATTACCACCTTGAGGAATAGGCAGCGATAGCTACATCGTTCTAGTACATATGACGAATGCTCAATGACAGTTCCATTTTTTTAAAAGGTCTGAATGTCCGTATCAAGATGTCACTGAGCCACATGCAAGCAAATCACTTAACAATCTTGCATAGCTCGGTGGCTAACCCATGTCTGGCATTCAGACGGAAGGCAGTAAAAAATCCATAGAAATATATATGAAGCAGCACATCGTATGTTTCCGAAATTTAGAAGTACACACTTTGCTGTCTAACTGAGAGAACGTCAAATTATATTTGGTAATTTGCTTTCCAATAGAACTTTCGCGGTAGAAGATTAAAAATATTCACTGGCATCGGTTATTACCAAAAGATAATCTTGGACCTTTTTTTCAGTCATGTAGAGTTAGCTACTTCGAGAAAATTATCAATTTCGAGGTTAAAGACTTTTAAACAAGAGCAACGTATGTTTTTTAAAATAAATGGATTTAGTGAGGTTTGCAAGAGGCTGGTAAAGGAAAATGGACTGTTACGGTTTGAGACGTCATCATTATGGGAATCACACGAGATCACGTCGAAGTGGGGTTCCCATTGATTTTCTTTACCTCTAATGCCTACAATTGTCTAGACAAACATCTACATTAAGTGAGGTGTTTAACAATTGACGTCTGGGGCATAGTTATTGTGTTTAAGCGTACCGAATCAGTAATAATGTGGAACAGTGATTGGGTGTACACTCCATTTACATGGTCAGACCCAAACTTTCGATGAACATTTGGGTCGAAGTCAATCAACAACTGTGGAATCAACGTAATGCCCATTCTACAAACAATTAGTATTACAAGTAGTATAAATATTTTAATGGCAAAGATGTTATACCGTACTTCCGACATAGTTACTAGCTAAAACCCTGACACGTGTTTCACCGATGTTTCTGCTGCTGCGTGAAGCAGCAACGAGGGGTTCGGCTCCTCAGTTGGTCCCCAAGCGTTCTCTATGTCATTTCTGGTATATGGACTCCAGATAGTAATCGGGGAATATCAGCAACTAGTTAAGCGAAATGTTAAGGGTATTTAGTTTTGACGTTTACTAACAATGAATTAATTTGTAATCTATGTTTTAAAGAAAAACATTTCAGCTTTGAGGGAACTAGGAAATTTTCGGATATCAATGAATATTATTTCTTTACAATGATCAAAATTTATTGTTTTTGTGTATTGTTCCGACTAGGAGTCAGACGGCGATGGCTCCTCCATAGCCCCTGAGAAATTAAATCCTGGTGTGTGCGTAATGGGGGCCAGGTCGTGCTGTGGTGCACGAAGACGGGTACGCCGAACCGTCAGCCAAAGTGCCCACTCCCACATCAGACAACTGACTAACTCGGATGGTTGTCAGATTGTTAGGGTGGGGGAGAGAGTGAGGTCAACAGCTCAGCGCATTTTCTTCACTATAAACAATCTGACGCGCTTGAAACTATCACGGTGCGCTAAAAGCCGTGGCTTGGAAGTTCGCAAACTGACTGGATAACTCGGACTACGTGGTCAGCCCAATGTATGTTTTATGTGGAGTGGCTGACTGGCGGACTGAGAGTCAGGCTGCAATGGCTCCTTCTGAATGTGGCCTTTATGGCACTCTCACTCCGTGGGATCCGAGCCAGGTGTGGGTGCACGCCAGGGGGCAGCTCCGGCCGCGCCAGCCATCTGTGTCCTCTCCCGCCTCTGGTCTTTTTTACAAGGGGCTCAGGTGGGGGAGGAGGAGAGAGTGCGGTAGCTCTAACGCAAGCGTACTATTAATTTAAACTAAATCCCGGGCAAGTCACCGTCCTTGCACCACTTAGTATGGAGCATGGAGTGGACATCGTTGGACGATGACGGTCGAACCATTGTGTGTGTTATGTTGGGTGTACGGTATACTATTTTTGCCATATATATTTAATTCTACTTGGTGTACTGCCAAAGTATGCTAGTGCATGCGCGAACTCAGTCGTTTGTCAGTCTGGTTGCAGTTGTTGGCCGGGCAGTCTCTATATTTGATGCGGTTAATAACGCCTGACCCGGGGGTTGTAGTCGACCCTTTGATTGCATTAGTAAGCGGCGGATAGTTTACTGCGGACGCTGTCCAACACCCATGCTTAGTGGGCTTAGCACGCGTTCGGTGGCTTCAAAGACGTTCCTCGCGTAGGGCAGGACACGGACGTTGTCAGGTCTTTGTTTTAGCTCACGGTCGGTCTTCGTGTGCCTTTAGTACAAGCAGTTGTTTATGAAGTTAAGGTGTATATCCATTGTCGAGCAAGAGGCGACATAAAGTTTTGCATCCTTGCAGTTTGTCGACCTCTGTGCTGCAGTGTGTCTGGGTGCGGTGATAAAGGAACCGGACGCAACTGTGTTTATGCTTGTGCATTCGCGCACTCTTTCGTTTGTCGGTCTGGTCGCAGTAGTTGGCTGGGCAGTCTTTATATTTGACGCATTCATCACCTGTACTAGATAAATGGAGCGACCAAATGCTATCTGTGTTGCTACCCCTAACTAGTACCCCTACAGCCCGCATCGACAGTTCGACCGTCGTAGTCCGACGATGTCCACCGTATGCTCATGGGAAAGTTGAGCAGGGACGATGACTTGCGCGTGATTTAGTTTAAAGTGATAGTAGACTTGCGCTGCATCTACCGCACTCTCTTCTCCTCCCCCACCTGAGCCCGGTGTCAAGACAAAGTCAAGAAGACCGGAGGCAGGAGAGGACGCAGGTGGCTGGCACGGCCGGGTCCCCTAAGTCCTAGCAGCCCTAGGCGTGCCACCACACCTCTATGTTCGTCATTTGTTATGGGAGCGCAACCCGAATAACGCATGCCATGCCCTAATGTGTGGCCCCCGTGTTGGTCCAACGCATCTACCACGTGGCCCGTTTAGGGGGGCACAACACACACACACACACATGAGAGTTCGACCGTCGTAGTCCGACGATGTCCACCGTATGCTCATGGGAAAGATGAGCAGGGACGATGACTTGCGCGTGATTTAGTTTAAAGTGATAGTAGACTTGCGCTGCATCTACCGCACTCTCTCCTTCTCCCCCACCTGAGCCCGGTGTCAAGACAGAGTCAAGAAGACCAGAGGCGGGAGAGGACGCAGGTGGCTGGCGCAGCCGGGTCCCCTAAGTCCTAGCCGCCCCTAGGCGTGCCACCACACCTCGCCACAGCCCACATACACACGCACGCAGACAGCCCCGGTGCATCGGCCCTCATGCTATGCCGCGCGCATGCGAATGACGCGCCAACAGAGCCCACTTGTGTACGTGCGAACGCAAATCTGCGTCGCATCGAGCCCTCGGGCCGCCAGCGCTCAAGGTCGGTTCACACGAACCTAAACAACAGTGACGACGCCATCCTCAACATAAGAGGCATCAGTAGTGTGGCATTTGCGGGCTGATGTTGGTATGCAGGCCTGCCTCAGTAACCAGGTGAAACATCCGGCATGAACATCCGATCTTCTGGACAATGTCTTGACACCGGGCACAGGTGGGTAAGGGTAAAGAGAGAGAGCGGTAGATGCAGTGAAAGTCTACTATCACTTAAAATAAATTTTAACACAAGTCCCCGCCCGGCCGGCCAAAGGCCGAGCAGCGCGACGCTGGGGTAGCCTTTGCCATCCAGAACGATATCGTGGGACATCTGCCCTGTCTGCCGTAGGGTATCAAGGATCGCCTAATGAGCCTCCGTCTGCCTCTTTATGGAAAGTCAAGTTCTCCCACGTCATCAGTGCTTACGCCGCCTTCCCTACCGGAAACTATGCGTGTCGTGCAACAGATTTCCAGCGGAAAAGCACCGGGATCCGACGCAATTGTACTGCCAAAGTATGCTAGTCCATGCACTTACTCAGTCGTTTGTCGCTCTGGTCGCAGAAGTTGGCCGGACAGTCTCAATATTTGACGTGGTTAATAACGCCTGACCCGGGGGTGGTAGTCGAGCCTTTGATTGAATTAGTAAGCGACGGATAGTTGACTGCGGACGCTGTCCAACGCCCATGCTTAGCGGGCTTAGCACGCGCTCGGTGGCTTCAGAGACGTTCCTCGCGTAGGGCAATACACGGAAGTTTTCAGGTCTTTGTTTAAGATCACTGTCGGACTTCGTGTGCCTTTGGTATAAGCAGTTGTTTATGAAGTTACGAGGATATCCATTGGCGAGCAAGATGTGACATATGGTTTTGCATTCTCGTAGTTTGTCGGCCTCTGTGCTGCACTGTGTCTGGATGCGGCGATAAAGGAACCCGACGCAACTGCGTTTATGCAACAGGGAGCGGCAGCTGTGGTAGCGACGTATTTTTCAAAGAGCATGATTTCGTCTTAAATTGCTGTCTTCATCAAAGGCTCATCAAACTATCCTGATGCAGCGGAGCAGGAAGTGGGTTGTGGGGGTAAGAGTGGCAGGGGTCTTCAATTGCTCCTCGGTTAAAACCGGTGAAACTAAATGAATTGTCGTTTGGTTTTCATCACAACTGGAATATGGAATATTGTAGACAACACCTTTTCTCTCAAGACAGCCAACCCTGTCCTTTTCGTGTACATGTTGTGAGCGTAGGGTAGAGGTGGGGTGGTTCGGTACTTGTATCTGGTGTTTTCTCAGCTGTCTTTAGACGAGCTCAGATACGTAGTTCACGTATGGGAGCGTTCGCCTGGTCATTGTTTTGGTTGCCTGTGTGGCCGTGGTTTGTTGAGAAAAGATGGTTACTCTCGAACTGTAGGACTAGCGCCCAATATGTTCCTTGCGGAAAACCGATGTTTGCAATGATCCCTCAGTTTTTCGATGTACGAGGACATCCAGAAATGAAAGTTGTCCATCAGCCTCTGTTTCGAACGTGAATTCAATTCCCGGAAATGTAGGGTTCAGCTTATTGTGGAGGAGTTCTAAGTGTTTTCGTTTGACGATGACAAATGTCTCGCCTACGTAGCTCAGCCATAGATTTGGTTTAACAGTAGTAAGAGCTATCAATTCCAATTTCTGTATTATGGCTTCGGTCAGAAACCGGATATGCGTGACCCTATAGGAGCCCCTTTACGTTGTTGATAGCATCCACCGGAGAAGGAAAAGCTGATTTCTAGAAGATCTAGAATTTGGAGTAAAGAGTCGGCAGGAACATCAGCGATGTAGGCCTGAATTAGTTCTTTAGAGCAGGATATCGCTAAATCCAAAGGGATCAAGGTGAAGAGCGAGACCACATCGAATGAAACCAGTATTTCGTCAGGTGTAACTTTGACTCCTTTTAGTTTATCTAGAAAGCTTTTTGAATCTTCTTTGTAGTACTCGGAATTCTTGTAAGTGAATATAGTACGCAAAATAGCCACGTTCATTTTTTCTAGATGGGTGCAACGATTAAGGAGATTATCAGTTGCCGTGGAGTTACAGTTTTGTAAATTTTTGGAATACCATATATTTTGGCAATGGTGGGTTCTTCCAGTATCAAAGATTTAGCAAGAACTCTTGAGTTTAATTTCTTTCCCGTAAGACGTTTTGATGTTTTTTGAATGCATGAGTTTTGTGATTTTTTGGGGTCCTTAGGTAGAGTTTTGTATGTTTAATCGCCATTTAAGTGTGAGGACATATTCTCTGTGTAATCTGCTTTGTTTGGTATGGTGGTGGCATCTCCTTTGGCGGCCAGTAGAAAAATACAGTTATTGTCTTGTTTAAGTGCATCTAGTGCCTTTCCGTCCTCGTAAGCATCTCAAATTATGTTCCTTGAACATAATTATTAACACCACAATTACATAGTTTATATTCCCGATCAGAACCAACAATACAACGCGCCCGTGGCTCAATGATAGAGTTTTACACTTAATAACCAAAGGTAATGGGTTTGAATCTCGAGTGATCCAGAACTGGGATTGGGTATGACTGGTTGATGACGGCTAATAAGCCAGAAATTGACATTCCGGTCTGCCTTGTCTTTGTCAGTTCCATATCATCAATATATTTTTATATTCGACAGTGGCACTGAAAGGCAGGTCTACCTAGGGTCTGTCTAAATGGCTTGCTAGGCATTTGAAGAAGTTGACGGCATGCTTCGAACACACAGACTTATCTACAACACACTTCCGGTAGAAACACCGTGACGTCGCAATAGCCCCGACGAGATAATGGTATTCTTTGAAGTCATCTTTCTGTGCACATCCCTCCCAAAAGAATTTCGCCATCAGAGTCGTAGATTAACTTCTGGACAGAAGGTACAACAAAGAGATAAAACCTTTTAATATGAAGCCTGCGATGAAGTTACTGGATTACTGCCTAAGTACGTACTTCACGTTTGACGGCCGTATGTATGAGCAAAGCCAGGGAGGCCAGATGGGATTACCGATCTCCGACTACCTAGCGGAAGCGGTCTTGTAAGAAATGGAAGCTTGGATCTTTCAGTTCTACAAACCAAAATTCTGGATGCGCTACGTAGACGACACCTTTGTCATCCTACAACGGGACGCTGAAGAGAACTTTAAAAGGAAGTTGAAGTCGAGCTTTCCACCGATTTAATTAACAAAAAGAGGAAGAAGAGGACCGAACGCTGCCTTTTCTCGATGTCCAGGTCTCAAGGCAAAAGGACGGAAACGCTCCAGGATGGCGTTTTCTGAAGAGTGACCAACATGGAGAAAATACTTTACGACCACGTCAACCACCGCCTGTCGCATACGCCCAGCTGCATCTGGTCCCTTTATAACCGCATCCAGACACACTGCAACACACAGACCGACAAACTGGGAGAATGTAAAATTATATGTCGCCTCTTTCTCGACAATGGATATCCTTGTAACTTCATAAACAACTGCTTGTACCGAGGGCACACAAAGTCCGACAGTGAGCTAAAACAAAGACCTGTACAAGTGCACGCAAAAGATTCTGTAGATTCAGCAGATACATTTGTCATCATCAAGAAAGAACTCCACAAAAGATTCTGCTCCTGCTTTACGACCACGTCAACCACAGCCTGTCGCATAAGCCCAGCTGCATCCGGTCCCTTTATCACCGCATCCAGACACACTGCAACACACAGACCGACTAACTGGGAGAATGTAAAATTATATGTCGCCTCTTTCTCGACAATGGATATCCTTGTAACTTCATAAACAACTGCTTGTACCGAGGGCACACAAAGTCCGACAGTGAGCTAAAACAAAGACCTGACAACGTCCGTGTCCTGCCCTACGCGAGGAACGTCTTTGAAGCCACCGAACGCGTGCTAAGCCCACTAAGCATGGGCGTTGGACAGCGTCCGCAGTCAACTGGAATTCGTGAATCAACCAACGAAATCCCCAGGTGTAGAATAAATGATGATATCATGGCCTTGCAAGAGTGTTTGAGTGAAATAATAAGAGAGGATGAAACAATTAGGGTTTTTAAACTTTTCCGACAAAATAGTAAAGATAACACAAACCCTATAAGAAATAAATCAAGGCCTTTAAATGTAATTTTGGAAAACAAACTTCAGAGAGACCTTTAATCGAGCGAACAGCAGGGGGAGTCCCCGGTCACAGAGGTATTTTTTTTCAACAGGACTACTCCGTACAAGAGAGAATGAAATGGAGGGCACTAAAAGTGGAATTGGAGAACTTGAAAGAGCAGGGAGAGAAGGGACTTGTAATATGAAACGGAGTGATTGTTCGAATACAAAAACCCCTTCTGTGGAGGACGCCCATCATTCTGAAAAAAGTCTCACGGTTGAGCAACTAATCCAATGCAACAATCTACACAAAATCCAGTTCTACTGCGGAAATATGCAAAGCCTCTCGAATATGGACTCATCCTGTGCGAATGTGGATCCAGCTGCCTCAATTAAAGAAGGCAGCGACATAGCCGGCTTAAAACACACAAATAAACTAAAATGTTTATATACCAATGCCCAAAGCCTACTCCCTAAATTAGACGAGTTTAAGGTATACGTGTGCCAAACTTCACCAGATATCATCTCCATAACTGAAACGTGGATGACCGCGAAGGTGGACGATCGTGAAGTTGCCATTCCAGGTTTTCAGTTATTCAGAAAGGATAGAACAGGACGTCATGGTGGGGGTGTGCTGACTTATGTCAGATATGGCCTGCTCACGTCAGAAAAAAAGGAAAAGCTCGCGTGGGAAACTGAAGCCATCTGGCTCACCATCAGAACGCCGGGGTCTCAAGCACTTGAGATCCTAACGGTCTACCGACCACCAAGAAACGATCCGCAGTCAGACAGTAGACTGATAGATGATTTAGAATCGTTTGCTAGTCGATCCGAAGTAATGATTATGGGCGACTTTAACGCTCCAAATATCGATTGGAATCTGAGCTCGGCACCAGGCTCGGAATTAAACTTCGATCGCCGCCTCCTAGAAGCTATACAAAAACGCTTCCTAACTCAACACGTCCTGTCTCCGACCAGAATACGCGAGGGGCAACAAGCTAATTGTTTGGACCTTGTATTGACAAAGGCACCTGACAGCGTAGATGTTGTGAACTGTCTATCCCCGCTGGGCAAAAGTGATCACGTAGTCCTACAATGGGAATATTCACTCTTCTCTGTCCCCGATCGAAGCATCACAGTCAAACGCAACCTATGGCGAGGAGACTTTACCCAAATGAAAATTGATGTGCGCCATTTAGATTGGAATGAAACATTCACCGGGTGTATTCTCGAGGATTGGTTGCAATTTAAGGCCGTATTACAAGGACTTATTACCAACTACTGTCCTAATTCGAAAAAAAAAGATCACAAACAGGCCCCAGTGGCTAACGAACACACTGCAGAGTGAAGTAAACCGCAAGCGAAAGCTATGGCTGACGAAGTACAAGACGCAGAGGAACAGGTTAAAAGGCCTGGTTTATAAAGCCCGCCAAAGTTTTGAGAGTAACTTGATAAACCGTGCAGCAGAAAACCCGAAGCTCTTCTACAACTACATTAGGCAGTGCACTCGAAATAAAGACCCCATCCCTTTGTTAAAAACGGATGAAGGCGTCGAACTTTGTAAGGACGAGGAAAGGCTAAGCATCTATCTGAGTTCTTTCAGTCAGTTTTTACGAGAGAAGCCAATCTAACCGCTAATAACTATAGTGTGGAAGAGGTCCCGACAATTGACTCAGTAGTCATAACAGAACCTGTTGTTCTGCAGGAACTACTGAAACTGGACGAAACCAAATCGCCAGGTCCTGATGTAATACCGGCAAAGTTGTTGAAGGAGTTGGCCGTAGAGTTGGCAGAACCCTTGTGTCTACTCTTCCAAGCCTCCCTCGCTGCAGGCAAATTGCCACCCGATTGGAAGACCGCGTGGATTTCCCCAATACACAAAAGTGGCAGCCGTGCTTCCGCAAATAACTACAGGCCGGTAAGTCTCACCTCCATATGTTGCAAGATTATGGAGCGAATCATCAAACGTGAACTGATGCAGTTTCTTGAGCTGCATCATCTTCTCTCTGAAGCGCAGCACGGATTCCGCAGAGGAAGGTCCTGTTTAACTAATTTGCTCTACTGTCTGGAACGATGGACCCGAGCGGTCGATGAAGGAAATGTAGTGCACGCAGTGTACATAGACTTCAAGAAGGCCTTTGATAGCGTGCCTCACCAACGTCTCCTATACAAACTCAACCGTATTGGGGTAAGGGGCAAGCTTTTGAAGTGGATCGAAAGCTTCTTGATTGGGCGATCTCAGATTGTCCGTCTTGGCGATCAACAATCGGCGGAGGTGGCGGTTGAGAGTGGGGTCCCTCAGGGCTCCGTCCTGGGCCCTATCCTATTCCTTATATACATTGATGATTGCGTAAGTGGCTTGGACTGTGACATCGCCATGTTTGCTGACGATATAAAGCTTTTGGAAGGTCATCCACAACGCAGATGATGAAGAAAAATCTACAGGCGAACTTGCATCGACTCGAGGAATGGTCGCACAACTGGCTCCTCCCATTCAATGCTACCAAGTGCAATATTCTGCGATTTGGCAGAACCAGCTCAGGGCACCAGAGAATTTACTATCTGGACAACACACCGCTACCAGAGGTAGAGGCTCAGAAAGATCTAGGAGTATGGATCACGCCCACACTGAAGCCATCGTTCCATTGCTCAAAAAGTAGCAAAAATCTGCCATGTCAAGCTTGTATCTAATTAAGCGAGCGTTTGCAAAGTTCGACAAAGAGTGCTTTAATAAGGTCTTCGGGATGTTCGTGCGACCACAATTGAATTTGCCATACAAGCCTGGAGACCGTGGTCTGTCAAAGACCACAACACCCTTGAGAAGGTCCAAAGACGAGCAACCAAGCTTGTTCAAGGTCAAAGCTGCCTGCCTTACGAGACACGATTGTCTAATCTTGATCTGTTTCCTCTGGACTATAGACAGCTACGCGGCGACTTAATACAAGCCTTTCGAATGCTGCGGCTTCAGGATTGTTGCCTTGCATCTGGCGACTTCTTTGAGCTGGCCACTACCACTACTTTGCGAGGGCATCCCATTAAACTACGAGTGACAGGTGCAAGACTCGACACAAGAAGGTTCTTCTTCTCCAACAGAGTGATTAAGGCCTGGAATGCTCTGCCGGCCAACATAATAATGTTCCCATCCGTTGACACTTTTAAGCGGAAGTTTGACCAGTACAGCCATAAGTACCACCACGACATCCGAACCTAACACATATCCTGAAACATATTCCCATCCACAATTTACACGTAATATAACATACTACTGCCTATTTTTGAGTAACATTATTTTATAATTGTTTGTCCGATGCCCTGCAGTGTGTCCGTGAGATAACCCTTTGTTCAACGTCCATTATATGTCAGCCTTTTTAATTTACAGTGTCACTGACATCAATAAGGAGCTCAAAGGCTTCGCCTATATTTCCCTTAATAAAACTAAACTGAACTGAACTATCCGCCGCTTACTATTTCAATCAAAGGCTGGACTACCACCCCCGGGTCAGGCGTTATTAACCGCATCAAATATCGATACTGCCCGGCGAACTACAGTGACCAGACCGAAGAACGACTGAGTACGCGCATGCACTGGCATACTTTGGCAGTAAAATTAAAGGATGTACGGTCACAGGTTACAATTCAAATGCTAGAAATCCATCATCGGTTCAGATTTGACGGGGCCCAAGTCCTCGGCCGAGCCGATAGCACACAGGCGAGAGAAATCCTAGAAGCATCGCAAACAGACACGAGGGGTTCGGCTCCTCAGTGTGTACCCCAGAGCGTTTAAATGTGGAGGTATTATGACGGAATAATGCAGATGTTGTGTGGACCATTAACTGGAGTAATGACTGAAATTCAGGGAAGATTTGAATTATTATGTATGCAGGAAAAAATACCGAAGTCAGGTTCCGACCTCTGAACCTAAATAAATGTTATTTAATTAGCTAGTGGTAATTGAAAAATGACTAGCATTCTTTATTAACTCAAAGAATTGTCAGTAATATTCAAGAATGCGAAGAACAACCATTCGATAAAGGCTTGCTTTCATTTCAAGAAAATATAAGTTATAAGAAATAAAGCCTCAAATGTACGCATCTTTGGCCGTTTCTCCATCGGCGTGAGGTGAGAGATCTAAATTTTTGATGTAGCTTCAACGCATGAACTTGATGGTGGAATATTCAGGCATAGGCGTATCCTCAAATATCAATGCTTGGGGTAGCTGTTCAGGTCCAAAATGAATGAATGCACATATAGAAGGAGAGATTTATATATGTCATGTTAAGCTCTTAGCGCAAGGAGCAAGCAAGGCAGCATGGATTTGTTCCAAGCAAATTTGTGCCGTAGATCTAGAGAATTAATGTGAGCATTTGAGATCATCAGGGTGAATGAGATTGCGTGTTTAGCTGCCAATGAAGTATCATTCATGCAAAGAAATATAAAAGAGTACCTAACACGGTAACTTGTACGACACCGCTTACAATACAACTTTCATTTGGAATTGAGGGCCTCACAAAGACCAAGATTTTCCGGTTTAGATACTATGACGAAATGAAGTCAATAAGAGAATTGTGAAGTCATAGCACCTCTAGGTTTACTAAACAGTACCTTATGAGGCAATTTTATAAAAAGGCCTTAATTAGCTCGAAATAACTAACGATCACTAAGAGGTGATCATTACGAATAGAAGAAAGCAGATTTTGAATAGAAATCTGACATGATGCATGAAAGCAATCGGGTAAAATGCACTGTTGCGAAGAGCTGAGATGATTGGTTAGGAAAATATTTAATTTTAATATCAATCATTATTTTTACTAGCCCAAATACCAAGTCAACGTAACTCAAGCTCACCTTTTCCCGGCCTTTCTTGCCCATGGTTTGATTAGTTGTCAGTTGCGTTGCGCGAAGGTTACCAAGTCCGCAAAAGAAAGCGTGCATTTCTATCAGTTTATCGAATGGACGGGTGACTACCTGTGCTCACGCAGCCGTGGGCGTCATTTCCTGCTGTGACACGCTGGCATGTGTAATTTATCGCTGACTGACTTTGTGTACGTTTACAGACATTTTTCAATCAAACATGTAGACATCGTGCACAGCGCATGTTCAGTGATATTTTGAGAAGTATTACCGAAATATAAGAAAGATAGCTGTTAAAATCCTCGTCTCAGTGCTCGGAAAGTTGGAGCCTTCGTCAACTGACGACGACAAAACCAAGTCGTCGTTGGAGGCGTCCTCCTATGAAGAAGGCTAGCCTACGTTTCGCGAAGAATTGCGAAAGTGGGCAACTCAATCACAATTACCGCACATGCATCTGAAACATCATTCAAAGTTGACTAAGCCGTACTTAAATACGGACCTGTCATCGGACGACCTATAGGGCGTTTCATGGACACCTCGATGGGTTTGAGCATCCAAATGAAAGACAACGTCAAGAAATGGAATAGAAATATTAATCTCCAATAATCAGGAAAGACATTATCATCAGCAATGTGTTTATTAGAGGGGAAAAATACGTAGCTGTTTCAAGGGAGTTTGGAATGTTACCGGTTTCAAATGCATACTTGCTCTATTGTTTGGAACATTGAACGCGAGCAGTTAATGAAGGAAATGCACTGCACGCAGTCTACATTGACTTTAAGAAGGCATTTGATAGTGTCCCTCACCAGCGACTCCTACGCAAACTCAACTGAACAGGCACTAGGGGTAATCTCCTCAGATGGATCAAAGCTTCTTATTTGGCTGCTCTCAAACCGTCCATGTCGGTAATCAGCAGTCGGCGGAGGTTGCGGTTGAAAGTGATGTTCCCCAGGGCTCTTTCTTGACCCTACTCTGTTCATTTTGTACGTCAACGACTGCATCAATTAATAGGATTGTGATGTCGCCATGTTTGCAGATGATATTAAGCTATTGAGGGTCATCAGAACTGCAGCTGACGTAAAGCATTTGCAGGAAAACCTAAACAGACTTCAACAATGGTCAAAGGACTGGCTTTTGCCGTTCAATGAGAACAAATGTGCTATTCTACAAGTCGGTAGAACTAGCACTCCGAACCTCATTGAATACTGCCTGAATTTTATACCATTGCAAGAAGTTGACGCGCAGAAGGACTTGGGAGTGTGGATCTCGAGCTCCCTTAAACCCTCGCCACATTGTTCAAAGGTAGCCAAGTGTGCGATGTCAGCCCTGTACCTTATCAAGCGGGCTTTCTCGGCCTTTGATGAAGACTGCTTTGCCAAAGTCTTTCGAATTTTTGTGTGGTCGCAATTGGAGTTCGCTATCCAAGCTTGGAGACCCTGGACCGCAAAGGATTCCAATATCCTCGAAAAGGTTCAAAGGCGTGCAACCAAACTTGTGACTGGACAGGGATCATTACCTTATGAAACCCGGTTAGCAAATCTTGATCTCTTTCCCTTGAGTTACAGGCAGCTACGAGGTGACCTGATACAAACATTCCGTATCATGTGCGGTCAAAGCTGCTGCCTCGAACCTGAAGACTTCTTCCAGTTGGCAACAACCACGAACTTGAGAGGGCATCCACTCAAACTACGTGTAACTGAGGCCAGACTGGATACATGAAAGTTCTTCTTCTCCAAGAGAGTGGTTGACGCTTGGAATGCTCTGCCTCTCGATATTGTTATGGCTAAATCCGTTAAGCTTTTTAAGAAAACTCTGGACCAGTATAGCAGTGCAGTTGAATGACACTCTTATTATTACAATACAACGTTTTATATTTCAGTAACATTTTTATTATCTCAAACTCGTCGCATATGCCTCACTCACGAGAATATTGTTAATAGCATGTAGACATGCTACTCGTAATATGCAAGTACATATTTATGTTTACTCTTTTTCGATTATCCAACAGCTGCTTATTTTCCGCACACTGTTATGTAAACAAACATTTTTACATTTTCATGATGTACCAGAGCCTTTTTAGCCATACTGTAACCAAGAGGGAGTTCTAAGGCATTTGTCTATCTTTCCCTTTATAAACTGAACTGAACTTATTATAGTGAAGCTCAACTGCAGATTACCGTTCAAGTGCAACCTGCGTACGTGTTTCGAGCATTCCAATCGGTGATGTCTATCACTACCCAACCGGGTGCGTGCACCCAGGACAAGCTTATGAATCTGCAGCAGACTTTCGGCGCATTTAAATCATTCCCATTTCCAAGCCGTTGACTTTACCAACGGCTGCACATAAAATCATGATGCAACGGAGACAGAGGTCAGACCCATATAGAGATAGTTTAAGAGTTGTGTATTTAATTATTGTTACTTTAAGTAATTCCCACCGAGTTTAGCTGGGACTTGCTCACTGGACGACTCTCGACAGTGATCACATAGAAGGAGTAAATTTAGCTTACGGTTTAGCTTTCCAATTTCTATTTTTACATATAAGTGATTATTTGTCGCCGGATGCCTCTTCCCTGCATCACGAAAGAGTCCTTTGTGGCAAAGTAGAACGATCCTTATCCGTTAACATCGAAGATCCCAGTAAACTAAGGTAAAATTAAATGCGATATAAATGCCATTTTAAAATTTGAAAATTGTGACGAAATGACCACATTGTTGCAGAATTTTCTTTCCAAAGAACATCAAAGACATAGACTTAAGTCAACAAGTCGTCGTTGGAGGCGTCCTCCTATGAATAAGGCTAGCCTACGTTTCATGACGAATTGCGAAAGTGGACAGTTCACTCACAATTACCGCACATGCATCTTAAACATCATCCAAAGTTGATTAAGCCGTACTTAAATACGGACCTGTCATCGGGCGTCGTATAGGGCGCTTATGGACACCACGATGGGTTTGAACATCCGTGAGGTGAGAGATTTAAATTTTTGATGTAGCTTCAACGTATGAACTTGATGGTGGAATATTCAGGCGTAGGCGTATCCTCAAATATCAATACTTGGGGTAGCTGTTCAGGTCCAAAATGGATGTGTGCACATATAGAAGGACAGATTTTTATATGTCATGTTAAGCTCTAAGCGCAAGGAGCAAGCAAGTCAGCATGGATTCATTCCAAGAAAATTTGTGCCGTAGATCTAGAGAATTAATGTGAGCATTTGAGATCATCATTATGAATGAGATTACGTATTTAGCTGCCGATAAAGTATCATTCATGCATGTACACGAAAAGGACAGGGTTGATTGTCTTGATAGAAAAGGTTTTGTCTGCAGTATTCCATATTCCAGTTGTGATGAAAACCAAAACGTTGACGACATTAGCCACTCTTACTCCGAACCCCCGCTTCTTGCTCCGCTGCATCAGGATAGTTTGATGAGCCTCTGATGAACACAGCAACTTTGGACGGAATCATGCTCTGTGAAAAATACGTCGCTACCACAGCTGCCGCTCCCTGTTGCATAAACGCAGTTGCGTTCGCTTCCTTTATCGCCGCATCCAGACATGCTGCTGCACAGAGGCCTACAAACTGGGAGAATGCAAAACTATATGTCGCCTCTTGCTCGAAAATGGATATCCTCGTAACTTCATAAACAACTGCTTGTACCAAAGGCACACGAAATCCGACAATGAGTTAAACAAAGACCTGAAAACTTCCGTGTCTTGCCATACGCGAGGAACGTCTCTGAAGCCACCGAGCGTGTGCTAAGCCCGCTAAGCATGGGCGTTGGACAGCGTCCGCAGTCAACTATCTGTCGCTTACTAATGCAATTAGAGGGTCAAATACCACCCCCGGGTCAGGCGTTACTAACCGCGTCAAATATCGAGACTGCCGACCAACTCCTGCGACAAGACCGACTAACGACTGAGTAGGCGCATGCACTAGCATAATTTGGCAATACAATTGCGTCGGATGCCGGTGCTTTTCCGCTGGAAATCTGTTGCACGACACGCATAGTTTCTGTTAGGGAAGGTGGCGTAAGCGTTGATGACGTGGGAGAACTTGGCTTTCCATAAAGAGGCAGACGGAGGCTCATCAGGCGATCATTGATACCCTGCGGCTGACAGGGCAGACGTCACACGATGTCGTTCCGAAAGGCAAAGGCTACCCCAGCGTCGCGTTGCTCGGCCTTTTGCCGTCCGGGACATGTGCGCAAATTAATTTTCAGTGATAGTAGACTTTCACTGCATCTACCGCACTCTCTATTCCCCTTTTCCGCCTGTGCCCGGTGTCAAGACATTGTCCAGAAGATCGGATATTCATGCCAGATGTTTCACATGGTTACTGAGGCAGGCCTGCATACCAAGATCAGCGCGCAAATGCCGCACTACTGATGCCTCTTATGTGGAGGATAGCGTCGTCACTGTTGTTTAGGTTCGTGTTAACTAACTTTGAGCGCTGGCGGCCCGAGGGCTCGATGCGACGCAGATTTGCGTTCGCACGTACACAAGTGGGCTCTGTTGGCGCGTCATTCGCATGCGCGCGGCATAGCACGGGGGCCGATGCACCAGGGCTGTGTGCGTGCGTGCGTGCGTGTGTATGCGGGCTGTAGGGGTACTAGTTAGGGGTAGCAACACAGATAGCATTTGGTCGCTCCATTTGTCTCGTACAGGTGATGAATGCGTTAAATATAAAGACTGCCCGGCCAACTACTGCGACCAGACCGACAAACGACTGAGTGCGCAAATGCACAAGCATAAACACAGTGGGCGGCGAGTAACTACGGCCGTAGTTACTCGCCGCCCACCTCCCCTTCCCAAACAAGCCAATGTAATTGTTCCCTCCTCACATCCCCCGTCCCAAAACATGCCCCGATTATTGGTCCACCCACCACCCACTCACACCAGCTGTTTGTTTGTCACCATCTGTCCTGTCGCGCCACTTCACTTTCTCCTCTGTTCATTTCGTCTGACGACGGGTTGGTGTCACCAACTTGAAAATTTACGAGTAAAACTCCATTACCCGAAGAGCATTTTTCTTTTCATTATACTATCTCGGGATGCAAACAACCTCTGTTTTTCAATATATATATACATATATATCGCGTTCATCATCTCCTGAAGAAGACGAAGAAGATGAGGGGGCGAGTTCATGGACCAAATTGTATTTGTACTGACGTTTCGAAAGCCTTCTCGCTTCCATCATCAGAGTAAAGTGCTTGCTGCTCCTGGTGGTCAGTTATGAGCGAAGTGGTTGTGGCTGTATTGATATGTCTCGAAGCTAATGCGGAACATATTTCACGGTTTTCTCTTGAACGTTGTGCATATGCGCAGCCACAGTTTAGGGATAGCTTATGGAAGACACGTAGATTCTACTTTAGGTATTGTTTCCTGCATGGGGCGAAAGGGTTTAGCTTATTGTGGATAGGTTTTAAGTGTTTTTCTCTTAAACGATGACAAATTTTTCGCCTACATAGCGCAGCCATAGATTTGGTTTAACAGTAGTAAGAGCTATCAATTCCAATTTCTGCATTATGGCTTCGGACAGAAAACCGGATATGCGTGACCCTATAGGAGCCCATTTCAGTTGTTGATAACATTCACCAGAGAAGGAAAAGCTGATTTCTAGACAAAGATCTAGTATTTGGTGTAAAGAGTCGGCAGGCACATAAGCGATGTAGGCCTGAAGTATATCTTCAGAGCAGCATCTCTCTAAATCCAAAGGGATCGAGGTGAAGAGCGAGACCACATCGAATGGAACCAGTATTTCGTCAGGTATAACTTTGACTCCTTTTAGTTTGTCTAGAAAGCTTTTTGAATCTTCATTGTAGTACTCGGAATTCTTGTAAGTGGATATGGTAAGCGAAAAAGCCACGTCAATATTTTCTAGATGGGTGCACCGATTAAGGAGACTATCGGTCGCCGTGGGGTAACAGTTATGTAAATTTTTGGAAAACCATATATTTTCCCAATGGTGGGTTCTTCCTTTATCAAAGATTTAGCAAGAACTCTTGATATTAATTTCTTTCCCGTAAGGCGTTTCGATGTTTTTTTTGAATGCATGAGTTTTATTTGATTTTTTGGGGTCCATAGGTAGAGGTTTGTATGTTTAATAGTCTTTTAAGAGTGACGAACTCTCCTCGGTTAAGTCTGCTTTGATTAGTATGGTGATGACACCTCCTTTGGCGGCCAGTAGAAAATGCAATTCTTGTCTTGTTTATGTGCATCTATTGCCTTTCTGTCCTCGTAAGCATCCTAAATTATGTTCCTTAAGCAGATCGGTGAACACCACAATTTCATAGTTCCCATTACCGATCAGAACCGACAAAACAAAGTGCCCGTGGCTCAATGATAGAGTTTTACACTTAATAAGCATAAGTTGGCGGGTTTGAATCTCGGGTGATTTAGAACTGGGATTGGTTATTTTTAGAATTTATATTTGGAAAGCACCGGCAAGGCACTGTCTAAGCAAACATTATCAACGAAATAAAGTTATGACAATGTGTGCAGATAAAATGTACAAATACATAACTTGTCCTGCTATGTCAACAGTTAGCGATGTTTTAAAATTAATGGTGAACTAGGAAAAATAGGCAGTGAAAAAAACCCCTACCATAAAAATGGAGGCAGAATTCAAAAAGCCTTCATTTTTTAAAAGAAGGTAGGAGGAAAAAACTGCTTCGAAAAAAATGGTCAGGTGGTAGAGTAGGGTAATACGGTAGAAGCATTTCAGAATGAGATAAAGAAACGTCGAGGTGATTCCTTCTTGATAACTCAGGCATATGAAACAAAATCTCACGAAAATGCGTCAATGAACTTAAGTCCTCAGCATCTTAGGTCCAGAATTGAATTTTGATGATGGTTAGTATCAAAAGAAACGGTAGCATTTTAGACTGTGAACCACCGAATGTGTACGTCCGAATGACGTCATTGTTTGGATGACTGGTGATATAAGGAGACATCATAGTTCATGGACAACCCGAGGTAGCAAAAATATAGTTTCAAAAGGCTCATTTAAATTCCCGATGGTCCTTTCTCCGAGTCATGGGGAAAGCTACTGGGAAAAGATGAGGAAAATAAAATGTTAATAGAATCAGTGTTAAGATAAATGTGCAGTCTTCGCTTGAATGCAGATAGACTAGTTAAGGACCTAATTTCAATTGCAAGTTATTCCAACAAAAATATACCTAGAAGCAAAGAAGCGAGAGCGTTTACACGTGGAGGATGCAGGGGGAGGTATAATTAGTGCAGAATTTCTTAGGTTATAAGGAAGACAAACAGGGGTAATGACAGAAAGCTTGGGTAGAGTTGAACTATTATTTAGTCGGAAAAGAAGACAAAAGCCTGCTTCAAGTCTCCTGACCCAAAGAAATTTTAGCTTCATTAGCTGGCATCTTGTGGATTAGAAAGTAGTTAAAAGAGTCGGAAATAGGAGTTTTTTGTGAAATGTATTTGAACTTTTTCAATTTTTGAACGGCTAGATTCGTTCATTAAACCGAAGAAAGGACAGCAAAATTCAAGAATGGGAAGAACAAACATACGATAAAGTCTTAATTAAAATAAAGCCGCAAATCTGAGCAGCTTTGGCCGTAATTCTATCGGCATGAGGCAAAAGATCTAATTTATTGGCCTTGATGGAGGAACATTAAATCATCGGGCAACCTTCAAAAATAAGAGGTTGTGGCAGCCTAACAGGCCCAAAACTCATGAAGCGACACTTAGTAGGTGAGAACTCCATTGGCCATGTGGAGCTCCAGGCCGAAAGAGCGTCTAAGTCTGAATGAATTTTTTCTAGGTACCGTTCGGTCGTAGAGTTAGAGAAGGAATACACGCATTTGAGGTCATCAGCATAAATAAAAGATTAAGAATGTTTAACTATCGATGAAATATCATTTATATACAGTAAGAACAACAAAGGACCTAATACGGTACCTTGAAGGACACCACTAACAATCGGGGTAGCACTTGAGTATGAGGACCCTACTAAAACTTTTTGCTTTCGATCATTTAGGTATGATTTAATTAAGTCAGTAAGGAAACTACGGAATCCTATAGCTTCTAGTTTAGTTAGAAGTCCTTTATGAGGCACTTTATCGAAAGCCTTACCAAGATCAAAATATATAACTAGCACAGAGAGATGATCATAACGAAGAGAGGTTAGTAGATTTAGAAAAGACATGTGGCAGGTTTCACAAGAGCGGTCCGGTAAGAAGACGTGTTGGGAAAAGTTGATAATTTGATTGCTTATGCAAAAATCCGTTATTTGTTTGCAATTAGTTTTTCGAAGAGTTTAGTACGAGAGGGCGTTTTATGAACGCCGCGACAGTAATGAATGTCCGAGTGGGAACCAGATTTAAAAACTGGTATTATAATAGAAGTTTTCCAGTAATCGGGGAAGAAACCATTTTCGAGAAATACTAAGAATAACTTGCTTAGTAAAGGTGGAAAATCCCCTAACTGTTTAATAAGTGAGTTTGGAATGTTATCAGTTCCAACCGAATGTGAATTTTTTTAGGTGAGCTATTTCCCTTTGAATATATGAATGCGAGAAATTAATGGTTGTTAGAAGCGAATTTGAAAGCAGAGGAATTGTGGGAGTGGGGCTAATTTCAGTGGTAAAGTGGTTGGTAAACAATGAATTTAACAACTCTGCTTTGCCCAAATCGTCTGTAACAAATTTTTCGTTACAGTCGAGTAAGGGCGGAGTTACATTAAGATGCTTAGCCGATGACCGAACATGGAAGATATGCGCAACAGATTTGGATGAATTACCATCACTTAGTGCCCGAGAATCCCTACGCTTATCTCTCGCGAGCCTAATTTTCGATGCTAATTTAAATATTTGTCAATCCTTAAATGAACTGACAAAGAGCTTTTAGATGAATCTTTACGTTGTTTACGTAATTTTTGAAGTCTGTTCTGTAGAAAATGCGCAACAATGGAAGAAGCTGTATTTAAATTAAAAATCTTACACGGGATTAAAGCCTGGATTTGTTTTGTGAGGCTCAGCAATAGCTCACGGAAAAAGTTTGGATCGTTGATTGCGAATATGCTTTGCCAGTCTAGAGTGCTTACGAAATTATTTATCATTTCATGGTTTGTGTCAGCAAAGTCGAGGTTATTGCATTTAACCTCAGGCTTCGTAAGAAGGGGGACTGAAAAACAACAGTGCATAATTGCGTGATCACTTGTGAAAAGATCATGATGAAAATTCATAGAGAGAGGGTGAACATCATTTGTAAAAATTAAACCTAAAATGTTGTCATTTCTAGTAACTGATCTGACCAGTTGGGACATGTTTGAAAAAGTAATAGTTTCGACCAATTTCTGATTTTTAGGCGGAGAGGAATTTGCCTGCCAGTCAATGTCTGACAGATTGAAATCGCCTACGATTATTTTGACATCAAATTGAGTGTCTGCAACTTTTTCAAATAGTTCACAGAGCTCGCTTTCATTGCCAGAATAACACGGAGGATTATAGACACAGCCAATTAAAGCTTTTTATTGTGAGGGAGGATGACTGAAGCAAAGCATACATTTCCAGAAAAGGACGAAATGGGCAGCTGAAAAGGGAAATGTACAAAGTATGACTTAATATAAAGGAGGCAACCACCGCCACGTTTTTCAGCGCGATCTTGTCGGTACAAATAAAAATTATCTATAGCAAGCGTCGAGTCAGAAATAAGAGAGTGAGCCCACGATTCAGTGATGCACAGCAAATCTGGATCAAGCTCAAAGGCTACTGTGCTAATCTCAGCCATCTTATTTACAACTGATCTCGCATTGAGTGAAACTAAGCTGAGCTTATTCCTGAGCTGCAGTTAACGCTCATCAGTATTTATAAAAAAGGATAATTTGGTGGCGGATAAGAAAACTGGAAAGAAGAAACGAAAGGTGGGAAACAAAATTGCTCTGGTCTACAATTTGTCGAAATGTTACTGTTAAGAGAACTGAGATTATTGTACGACGGCATATTTGGATGAAAACCTTGTAAAGGAAGGCTATATTGTGGCATTTAAAAGATAGGGGGTGGCATAGAAATGAGATTTTGAGGAAAGTTAGCAAAGAAGTTGATGGCATGCTTCAAACACACAGCTTTATCTACCACACACTTCCGGTTAGAAACACCGTCATCTCGCAAAAGCCCCCAACGAGATAATGGTATTAGTTGTCGTCATCTTTCTGTTCACATCCCTCCCAAAAGAATTCACCATCAGAGTCGTTGATTAACTTCTGGACAGAAGGTACAACAAAGAGCTAAAACCTTTTAATATGAAGCCTGCGATGATATTACGGGATTACTGCCTACGTACGTACTTTGCGTTTGACGGCCGTACGTATGAGCGAATCCAGGGAGACAAGATGGGATCACTGATTTCCGACTACCTAGCGGAAGCGGTCTTTTAATGACTGGAAGCTCGGATCTTTCTGTTCTATAAACCACAATTCTGTATGCGCTACGTAGACGACACCTTTGTCATCCTACAACGGGACGCCAAAGAGAACTTTAAAAGGAGTTGAATTCGAACTTTCCACAGATTTTATTAACAAAAGAGGAAGAAGTGGACCGAACGCTGCCTTTTCTCGATGTTCAAGTCTCGAGGCAAGAGGACGGAACCCTCCAGGATGGCGTTTTCCGAAAAGCGACCAACATGGAGAAATACTTTACGACCACATCAACCACCGCCTGTCGCATAAGCGCAGCTGCACCCGGTTACTTTATCACCGCATCCAGACACACTGCAACACAGAGACCGACAAACTGAGAATGTCAAAACCATATGTCGCCTCTTTCTCGACAATGGATATCAACCTTAACTTCATAAATTACTGCTTGTACCAAAACACATGAAGTCCGACAGTGAGCTAAAACAAAGATTTGAAAACCTCCGTGTCTTGCCCTACGCGAGTAACGTCTCTGAAGCCACCGAGCGCGTGCTAAGACCGATTAGCATGGGCGTTGGACAGCGTCCGCAGTCAACTATCCGCCGCTTACTAATGCAATTAGAGGGTCAAATACCACCCCCGGGTCAGGCGTTATTAACCGCATCAAATATCAAGACTGCCCGGCCAACTACTGCGACCAGAGTGACAAACGACTGAATATATATATATATATATTTATATTTATATTCAGTATATTTGGTTACCTCATCCAGTTCTGAGTGTGATAAAACAACCTACGGTTAAACTATCCAATTACTACGTTTTTTTTGCAAAAGTAATTTTTTTAATTTGTAGTCGACACTTCATTTCGGAAAAAATATGAATTCCTATATCTGCCTCTAACCTATATATATATATATATATATAAAGAAAGAAGGCTCGTCAGAAAATCGAGTTCTACTCGTGAATTTTCAAGCTGGTTACACCAACTCGTCGTCAGACGAAATGAGAAGTAAGAGTTGAGATTGTCACGCTGGAGGGTTTAGGGGCAGAGAGGTTACATCGACAGACTGACGCCATGGGGGGTTTGTGGGCCGTGAATCCTGTTACAATAGCTGTCGCATGTAAGGGGAGGGGTGCTAGAGTTATGATAGCAAGTCAAGTGGCGGGAGATGCAGAGCCAGCGAGGTTACACTTGGCTGGGCACAGATAAGCAGATGTTGATTTTTAAAGGTGGGCGCATGTCAGTGGACCGTGCACGCAGACCTCCGTAACGCGCATCCAGATCGACGTGGCAGTTGATACTGTTTGTGCCGGAGTGCCAAGCTTCGAGGAATTCGCGTGCCTGTTTGGTGCTAGCCATGGTGACCACTTTCGTTCCCTCCCAATTGAAGCGGTGGTCGAAATCAATGGCGTGGACAAACACGAGACACAAGGGATTGCGTCGGCGGATGGCCAGTGTGTGTTCATTTATGCGGGTCCCAAGTCTTCAGCCTGTATGACCTACATAAGCGCAAGAGCAATTCGCACATGGAAATGCGGTAAATAACATTGGTTTGTTGCGTGATAGTGCTGCACGCAGGGAGGACGCTGGCTTGTGAGCAATGCAGATACCAAATCGGTCTAATTGTCGGGCGATCGTTTTCGAAATGCCCTGCATGTATGGCAATGAAACGAATTTCCTCGGTCCTACTTCTCCATTAGAGCTCTGATATTTGTGGTTACCTGTGACTTCGGAGACAGATTTTTCACGAAGCTCATCGGATATCCGTTAAATCGGAATAGTTTGTATAAATAGGCGAGTTCTTTTTTAAGTAGATACTCGCTGTTACAGTACCGGAAGGCCCGGTGAAAAAGAGCTCGAATGCAGCTTCGTTTGTTGTCAGCAGGATGATTGTCCCCATAGTTCAGGATTATTTCGGCATTTGAGTATTTTCTGCGGACGCAGGTAGCGAGCTGGCCATCCATCAATATTTGCACCGTGACGTCGAGAAACGGGAGGATGCTGCCTGTTGCTCCTTCGCGGGTGAATTGTATAGCAGGGAAGACACCATTAAGATTTTCATGCAGCCGTTCCACTTCGCAGTTGTTAATGACCACGAAGGTATTATCTACGTAGCGAAGCCACATTTTCGGTCTGTCGTTTTGAATCACAGCTTCTTGTAGACGTTGTATGACTAGCTCGGCATATAGCTCCGATATCGGTGAACCCATTGGAGTACCCTTGACCTGTTGGTAATGCTTACCGTCGAATTGACAATTATTCGTAAGGCAGAGCCAGGGCATGTCTTAAACGTGCTGCGTTGGAATGTCTATTGGCGTTTCTTCTAGACGTCGAGCTACGCTCTCAATTGCCAGGTTATGTGGTATTGAGGAAAAAAGAGCAACCACATCAAACGATAGAATGCATTCATCAGGACTTACATCAAGGCCTTGAATTCTTTTGAAGAAAAAGCATGCGAGTTGCTGATGCTGTACTGTGAACCATTACTAAGGTGCTTTTTAGGCGTTTGTATAACCATTTGGCAAGGGTTATAAGTAGGCGATCCAATGAGTGGCACTATGATCCTCAAGGGCGCGTCCACTTTATGAATCTTTGGAAGACCATAGGCACTTGCGATGCGCGAATCATTGAGAGTTAGAAATGTAGCGTCAGTGCGCGGGCTTATGAGTTTAATTTTATTGAGCTCATTCGCCTTCTTCTTTACGGATGCAGCCTGTTTTTTCGTTTATATATATATATATATATATATATATATATATATATATATATATATATATATATATATATATATATATATATATATATATATTGATAATGTGGAACCGACAAAAAAGACAAGAGGAGACCAGAATGGCCATTTTTCTGGCTTATTAGCACGTCATCAGCCAGTCATACCCAATCCCCAGTGTGGAACACCTGGGATTCGAACCCCCGACCTTTGGTATTTGAGTCTATCGCTCTACCATTGAGCCACGGGCTCGTTGCTTTGTCGGTTGCGATCGGGAATATGATAAAGGAACAACGTACGAGCAGGTCAAGGGGACGCCAATGGGATTGCCACTGTCGGGCTTCATCGCAAAAGCAGTACTCCAAAAATTAGAGTCCCTAGTTTTCACAAACTACAAACCGAAATTCTGGACTTGGTATGTTGACGATACCTTTGTCATCATCGAGCGGGAAATGGTGAAGGAATTTCATAACAGCCTGAATTCTGTTTTCCCTGACATCCAGTTTACAATGGAGGTGGAAATCAACAACCACCTGCCGTTCCTAGACGTTTCTGTCCATCGAAAACCCAGTGGGGACCTAAAATCGACAGTGTATAGGAAGCCACTAGTACCCGCCAAATCCTGAGTTACCATAGCAAACACCCGTTATGCCTCAAACGCAGTTGTGTTCGAACACTATAAAAAGGGCTGAAACACACTGCAGCGAGCCAGCCGAAAGAAAGTCAGAATTTTGATTCCTCCAATGCCTCCTCATGGCAAATGGGTATCCCTGCAACTTCATCGAACGCAGCAGACAGTCAAGGCAAAAACGAAGGCCAGCGACTGAACAGCCAAAGATATGGCGAGCGTTGCCATACATTGACGGGTTTTTCGGAGGCGGTCTCCCATATTCTAAGACCAATGGGGATCGGCATCGCCCAGCGGCCGGAGTCAACCATTTGACATCTGGTTATGAGGCCTAAGGGCCCCTTGCCCCGAGGTGAAACAACAAACGTCATCTACCGGGTGCAGTGCAATTTCTGCGCAGTCAACTACATTATAGAGACCGGGAAACGGCTAAAAACCCGAGTCGGAGAGCACATGAGGGCAGAAAGAAGAAGAGAAATTGTCTTTGGTGGCGGAACACTACGCAGACTCTGGCCACACGTTCGCCTTCCAGAATGCCGGAATTCTGGGTCGGGGAAGTGACCGCGTGGCAAGGGAAACAATCGAGGCCTGGCAAACAGGAACAACCTCCATCAATCGTTGTGTGACGCTTCCTACGGCCTACCAAGCCCTCCGGACGCAGCTCAATGATCAAAAGAGCCAACGTAAACATGAGCCTTACGTGCATCCGAACATCGGTGAGTCCATGGTGGACACGCACGCAATCGCAATCGCAACACAACCCAGACCCGACGAAGGAACAGTTAACGCCTTGGCCAGCTCAACCACTTATCCGGCATGTGCAGATACACACGGAGGTGCCATCGCAACCAAGATTAACAGCCTGGGACGGCAGCCTCGGTCGATAGGGTTACTGACGACTACTGCCGACGTGCGAACACCGGCCCCCGACCAGATTGAGAACAAGCCATAACCCGCTTTCCCCACGTCCACCACGGGCCCTGTGTACAGGCAAAGGATGATCGCCAAGGGTAAAACACCGCCCTCCTCATCAAGCAGTTTGATGACTGAGGATCTCAACCCCCAACCAGGCACCTCTTCCACGCAAATTCGAAAAGCTAAATAATCCCGTAATACCCTTAATGTTACCACCTGTAAATACTGTGAGGCACGGTACAATACTTACCGCCGACGATGAAATCTTGTTTGATTTGAAAACGTCAGGACAATATAACCATGGTTCGCGTGGTCACCTCTTCTTCTCATATATATATATATATATATATATATATATATGTAAAATTTTTGGAAGACTATATATTTTGGCAATGGTGGGTTCTTCCTGTATCAAAGATTTAGCAAGAACTCTTGAGATTAATTTCTGTCCCGTAAGGCGTTTCGATGTTTTTTTGAATGCATGAGTTTTTTTGATTTTTTGGGGTCCGTAGGTAGAGGTTTGTATGTTTAATAGTCTTTTAAGAGTGGCGAAATCTCCTCGGTTAAGTCTGCTTTGATTAGTAGTTTGATGACACCTCGTTTGGTGGCCGGCAGAAAATACATTTCTTGTCTTGTTTATGTGCATCTAGTGCCTTTCTGTCCTCGTAAGCATCCTAAATTATGTTTCTTAAGCAGATCGGTGAACACCACAATTTCATAGTTCCTATTCCCGATCAGAACCGACAAAACAAAGTGCCCGTGGCTCAATGATAGAGTTTTACACTGAATAACCAAAGGTGGCGGGTTTGAATCTCGGGTGATCCAGAACTGGGATTGGTTATGACTGGTTAATGACGGTTAATAAGCCAGAAATGGTCATTCCGTTCTCCCTTGTCTTTGTCGGTTCCATATCATCAATTGATTTTTATATTCGGCAGTTGCACTGAAAGGCAGGTCTAACTAGGGTCTATCTGAATGGCTTGCTAGGCAGTTGAAGAAGTTGACGGCATGCTTCGAACAAACAGACCTATCTACCACACACTGACGGTTGAAACAACGTGATGTCGCAATAGCCCCCGACGAGATAATGGTATTCTTTGTCGTCCTCTTTATGTTCACATCCCTCCCAAAAGAATTCACCATCAGAGTCGTAGATTAACTTCTGAACAGAAGGTACAACAATGAGCTTAAGTTTTTTAATATGAAGCTAAAACCTTTTAATATGAAGCCTGCGATGAAATTACTGGATTACTGCCTACTTACGTACTTTATGTTTGATGGCCGTACGTATGAGCGAATCCAGGGAGGCCAGATGGGATCACCAAATTCCGACTACCTAGCGGGAGTGGTCTTGTAAGAACTGGAAGCTCAGATCTTTCAGTTCTAAAAACCAAAATTCTAGATGCGCTACGTAGACGACACCGTTCTCATCCTACAACGGGACGCTGAAGATAACTTTAAAACGGAGTTAAAGTCGAGCTGTCCACAGATTTTTATTAACAAAAGAGGTATATTTGGTTACCTCATCCAGTTCTGAGTGTGATAAAACAGCCTACGGTTAAAATAGCTTATATATATATATAAACATGGATAAGCTATTGTTGGTTTAAGCTCGACACAAGTCAGTGAAACTTGCACGTAGACCTTCGTAATGTGCATCCAGATCGACATGGCGGTTGATGCTGTTTGTGTTGGAGTTTCGAGCTTCGAGGAATTCTCGTGTCTGCTTGGTTTTAGCCATGGCGACCACCTCGGTTGCATCCTAATTGAAGTGGTGGTCACAGTCCACAGCGTGCGCAAACATGAGGGACAAGGGATTGCGTCGGCGGATAGCCAGGCTATGTTCGTTTATTCGGGTCCCAAGTTGTCGACCCGTATGGCCTACGTAAGCGCTTAAGCAATTTTCACACGGAATGCGGTAAATTACATTTGTTTGCTGCTCTCTTACTGTGGGGTCTTTGACTCCTGATTGTGCTGCTCGCAGGGAGGACGCCAGCTTGTGGGCGATGGAAATGCCAAAGCTATTTAATTGTCTGGCGATCGCTTCAGAAATTCCCTGCATGTAGGTTAGACAGTAAAATTTCGGCGACACTGTTTCTCCAGTAGACTCGATGCTTTGTGGTTGTCTCTGGCGTTGACCGGGTATCCATAGAGTCGGAATAAGCGATACAAGTAAGCAAGTTTCTTCTTTAGAAGGTTTTCACTGCTATGGTAGCGAAAAGCCCGGTGCAAAGCGTTCAGACGCAACTCCCTGTGTGGTTCGCTGGATGGTTGCTGTCATAGTTAAGTATGATGTCAGCGTTTGAGCCTTTGCGGTGCACGCTCGTGGTCAGGTTACCATTCTCCAGTTTTCAAATACTCACGTCTAGAAACGGAAGAATATTTCGCGTTGCCTCTTCGCGAGTAAATCGGATAGCTGGGAAAATATTGTTCAGACTCTGATACAGCTACTCAACCTCGCAGGTTTTCATGATAACAAATGTATCATCTACATATCGAATCCAAAATTTTGGCTTTAAAATTTGCATTACATCCTCCTCTTATTGTTGTTCTTTGAGTTCCGCGAGGAGCCCCGATATCGGTGAGCCCATTGGAGTGCCCTTAACTTGTTAACAATATTTCCCATTGAATTCACAATAGTTCTTCAGACAGTTTAAGCACATCTTCAGGAGATCCAAAGCGTCAATGTAAGTCCTGATGAATGAATGCTATCATTTGATGTAGTTGCCTTATTTTCCTCAATACCGAATAACCTGGCAATTGAGAGGAGGATCGTTGCCTACAAGACAATCCTGTCGATCTGCCATTTGCAACACGTTAAGCTAGTACCTCATGGGAGTACGGTAAACCGTCTTTGCCATATACATTTCATACTACTTGAAGTACTGCTTATTTGTTGAATGGGCAGTATTTTGTTATTCCACAGTGGTTCATAGTCTTCGAAGCAGATATTCATCGAAGTTTCGGTTCAGATCCTAAAAAGGCATGTCTGGATCACTTGACTACAAGTGCTGCACTATATAATTTCAGAAAGTATTTCCCCGATTATTCTCCGAAAGCGATGTACCTGAATCCCCATAGAGTACGCAGAGGAAACACAGAGGAGCCGAAAACCACTTTGCTCGCGTCTGTTTGCGATGCTTCTATGATTTCTCTCGCCAGTTTGCCATCGGCTTGGCAGAGCACTTGGTTATGGTTTTCTAGTATTTAATTTGTGACCTGTGACCGTACATCCTTTAATTTTACTGGTAAAGTATGCTAGTGCATGCGCGTACTCAGTCGTTTGTCGGTCTGGTCGCAGTAGTTGGCCAGGCAGTCTTAATATTTGACGCAATTAATAACGCCTGACCCGAGGTGGTAGTAGAGCCTTTGATTGCATTAGTAAGCGACAGATAGTTGACTGCGGACGCTGTCCAACGCCCATGCTTAGCGGGCATAGCAAGCGCTCATTGGCTTCAAAGACGTTCCTCGGGTAGGGCAGGACACGGAAGTTTTCAAATCTTTTTTCAGCTCACAGTCAGTCTTCGTGTGCCCTTGGTACAAGCAGTTGTTTATGAAGTTAAGGTGGATATCCATTGTCGAGGAAGAGGTGACATATTGTTTTACATTCTCGCAGGCCGCTGTGCTGCAGTGTGCCGTCCTTTACCGCTGAATTGCAGCAGTTGCATAGACTGTGCTGCCTCCGAAATATCTGCTTTTTAAACCACTACGACAAAAATCGAACTCAAGGAAGGCTACATGCTCATGCTAATTTTACCGCCGAGGAGTGCACGAAAAAATGATAATTACAAAGGCTTCTCGCAGTCATTGAGCGAGACTTCCCGTCTGTGGCGCTAAAGTTCACTCTTACAGACCTGCCTTAGCTTTAAGTTTAGATGGTTTAATTAAATCAAGCCGGACTATGTCGATATCTTCTATAAACGTCTGAAGCGCATATTGTGGCAGTCATATGTATTTTATATCTTGCATGCAGTTTTCTTAAAGCACGGTTACGACAAAAACTTTCCACACCCAGCTTATTAAGTTCCACAGCCCTGAAAAATATAATATCGATGAAGAAATGAAGTCGAATGTGGTGTGAATAAGCCCATAACGAATGATCTCTGAGTCGATAGGTATGAACATGGCCTATGTTGGGGACGTTTTAGATTCTCACTCCAAAGCATCATCTTGGACGGTCGGGGAAAAAGGTAGTAAAGTCACTTTCAGGCCACCTTATTCCTGACAGTACATATGCTCATCGCTTGGGGTCATGAGACTTTTGTCTGTCGATCCGTACCAAGTCATTAGTCGTCGTGATTTCATCACTTTTCGATTCTTGGCTTGGTGATGGCTCGGCAATTCGATTCGCTGTCACCATGCACGCGCACCCGCGACACGTGGCTTATTATTGTACGCTGACAAAATCGAAGCACAGAATAGGGAAGCGGAAGATAATCGTGTTTTTTGCTTGAATACGGGCCGTTGAAACAGCACAGAAACAGCGCGCGGCTCACACAATTGTCACCTCTAATGAGAACTTCTAAATTGCCTCGTCGAATGAGCTGCGATCTGGCAGTTTTCGTCATTTCACCTACTCATTTCTACTGCTGCATGCTCGACCATTTGCATTCAGTGGAACCTTTCAGTTTCGTCGACAAAGTAGTTTTGTTCGCAATGGGTCTCTAAGCTTCATGAATGAAGGCTTCCCAGAGTTCTTCGCGTCCGGGAAGGTCCGCTAAAATTTAAGGCCAAATTAAGTGCGTCTGCGGCCGCGTTTGCACATGCAGCGGCTGACGAATCCTACTGTTCTGTGTTTCGATTTACTTCACCAGGTACCCTCAGTGTCACGTCGCCTACATCAACCATCACCCCTTAACATGCCAAATAAGAGCCTCTGCGGAGACGATTAGCGCACTTTACCTGCTCATTATCTCTATCTATTTCATTGAGCAAATGGGAAAAGGCAGCACGTTACTGCAGCTCAGCTGGTGAGGCCGGTTGTTAAGGAGAATATGTACACCTAATACACTGGGGAATGAACTCTGCGAGAAAATGGATTGCAGAGAAATTTATCAGTAAATATATTGAGGAACGTCTCGAAAAATCAGACGTTCCGACGGCTGAGAAGACTGACTTATTACTAACTTAGCCTTTTCGAGGAGATCCGGTGAGCAAACTCTTGCATCGTCGCTTAAACGCTGCTATCGCGCGCACTTACCCGACCGGTTACATAAGACTAGTGTTCTCAAGCACTCCAGTTCTTCGGCTTGAAGGCAAGGATAGACTGTCCTTTCAGACTTAGTAAATGAGCATCTACGCCTTCACTTGCTCCTGTGGAGCAGGTTATATTGGTCAAGCAACCAGGCGTCTATCTAAGTGGATACGCGATCAAAATCCAACCTGGCTAAGACAAAGCATGGCAAAGTCCATATGTAGCGCAATTGTGGCTCACTTGACAGACCGCGCGTGCCTTATCCATAGTAAACAAAAAGGAGTCTGCAATGGAATCGCCACTAACCCACCGATCGACTTATTTGCGCAGGGAAAGGGCGAAACAGATACGATCTTTTCAGCCTGCACTTTCGGTGAACCCTGGATCGTACTATGAAAGTGTTAACATTTGAAATGCCGAAACCCACTGAATGTAAGCTTGAGGATGGGACGGTGCAAGCGACCGTGTGCTAAACGATCTTACAAAAAATAAAATATCTCCAGCATTCTCATCATCATCGCCTCCAGAATGAATACCATTGGAAGATATAAGACGTTTGCATCTAGTATAAAAGGAGTCAGTTTTCGGATCTCGACAGCATCGGCCTTTTGAACAGACAGAGACACCAGTGCACCTTCTTCGTTTACATCCCCAAGGATAGATTTCGTGCAGTATACTGTTTTAAGCAAACATGTGGCCACTGCTGTTCTCAGCCTTACTTCTTTCTATCGCATTTGCCGAACAACCTCCAGGTACGCTGTCCAGCCGATATTTGAAACGTCTCTTTTTGCAGGGAGCCTCTCGTATACGCACCTAGTGAGAATGAACGCAACCTTCGACTTTATCATAAGGATCCCTGCCGCTGCTTCGGTAAGTCAACCAAGTCTGACCACACCACTTAAGTTCATAGCCCACAACACTACTAAATGCTACACCTCTTCTTCTTACAGTTTAGTTCGTCGGACTCCGGATTCGTTGAATGCACCACTATAACCGACTGTGGACCACCAAATATGCATGTGCATTTTTTTCCACGTGAGTAGCTAACATGATCTGATTGTATGCCATATTGTGGATCAGCATGTTTTATTAATCATAGAAGGTGACTAAAGCCTATGTCTTTAGTTTCTTTCGACAGCAAATTCTGCAAAAAATAGTCATTTCGTAACAGTTTTCAAATTTTTAAATTTCATTTATATCGCATTTAACATTGCCTTAGTTTACATTGACCACTAATTGTATGCATTTCACTTCATGTGATGATTTGGTTTCTCCGCAAACATGAACACTGCAACATATTTGTGATTATTGAGCTAATCAAATTGCTAAATAGATTACTTGAGATCCCAATTCTCTCCTGTTTTATACCTTTGCAGGAAGATGCAGCCTGCAAATATATGGAGAGCCTAAGGATGGAACCGCTAAGCTCACCATCATTCCATTTAAACAAGAACTTCCAAACCTCAGTATATGTATTGTGGGCACTGGCGGACACAATCTACGTACCTACTTTTATTGTCCTTAATAAGTCTTTAAATCGTAAAATTTGAAGCACAAATTGGCAATAATTTCCTTATTTATTGGCAGCCCCGTCTTGTTCCTCATCAACGGCATTCCTTTTTGGCAAATGTGATTATACGGACACTCTCACACTAGTGTTCGACGAAAATATAAAGGTAATGCCGGTTTCATTTCGGCCTCCTTCCACATTGTACTGCAATTTGTTTCCAAATGCACTACTTTGCTAATAGTTGATGTATGTGTGTGGGTGAAAAAAATGATTGTATGTAATAATTTGCTAAATAACACACGTCTACCGGATCTGCTTTACATTCTGCAGACAATTACACTCGAAGGACCTATTACAAAGTACGAAGGAGGTATCCGAACGGACAATGCTGAAGTGTTTATAGCATACGGTTAGTTATAATATAACTGTGCCTAAATCAATAAAGCGCCGATTTAAATATACTAATTTTCACCAATTTGAATATTTTAGAGCCAATTGACGCTCTGGACTATAAGCTTATGCGTGTCACCGGTAGGATCGAGACGACCCCACTATCCTTCTCTTTAAAAGACCCAGAGGAAGTTGAAACAACCTACTTCCTCCAGCCAGTCGCCAACATGGAAAACAAGGACAATCCGATAACATACATCAGATTTCCAAAATAATGTTTATGTGAATGCAAAGACTTAGTGTAAACTGCACATCCCATGTACCCCTTTCCAGTTTTGCTGATTTAACAGAAGTTTGTATGCAGTCGTACGAATAATAGATAATTTAATAAAGTTAACTGCTATCTATATTTCCTTCCTGACTGGGTTGGTCGTCAAAATAAAAACTTGACACGTTTGGATGGTATTCAATTATCGTCAAAGACCAGGAAGACTAGAATGAAATTGTTAACTTAGTGGTCGTCTTCAGCCAGTCATATCCGATCCCAGATTTTACGCTTCTGGATATTTTCCTGCGAAGCTGCAATGCGTGTCCACGAAGATGAGGCTTGAGATGTCACTCAACATGTCTATTAAGCGAAGCCGTCACCAAAGTTTTTTGTAAATTATGATAACCTAGGAGCAACAGACTAGTCGCTCGGGAACCGACGATAGCAAAGGACGCATGTCGTGACGCAGGGAAATGGCATCCGGTGACAAATAATTACTTCTATGTAAAACGAGAAATCGGAAAGACAAACCGTTAGCTACATTTACTCCTTATCTGTGATCGCTTGGCGTGAATTCCCTCTGGTTAATCAACTCGTCCTCAGTGTGAGATTCTCATCCTAAGAACTATTATCTTGGCGCTTGTGAATAAGATAGGCCACCTCAACCCACGTTTGTCAAGGTTCATCATACATGAGTAATTTATACACTATAAAGTATTAAGGCTTAAGTTAAACTGATAATACACAGCTCTATCGCCTACCCGAAAGATACTCAGGCAAGGCTATCAAAACGTGCAGCTTTCTTTTTAATATCTTTGATTTCCCGAAAGTGGCGAATGCGTCCTTTGACAACGTAACCACATGCACATGCCTGGTGCACGGACAACCGAACTTCTATGTAAAACGGGAAATTGGAAAGTCAAACCGTTAGCTAAATGTACTCAATGAAATTGCCCGGGTTTTAAATTTGTTTTTTTCGACTTGAAGGCAGCAGCGGAGACATATTTAACACACTGTAGATCGATGTACTAGTTTCGCGTTCTTTCATCGGTTACTCACCAGATTTCTAAGCAAACTTGACAACCAACATGACTGTGAAATAGACTGCCGTCGACGCTAGTCCAGCGAAGAAGTCCCTGCTACACTCGGTGGGAAAGGCTTAAAGCAACAATAATTATACATACAACTTTTAATAACTTCTACATTGGTCTGACCTCTGCTTCCGTTGCATCATCATTTTATGTGCAGACATTGTTAAAGTCAACAATTTTGGACGAAAATAACTATTCAAAGTAAATTCATCACAGTTATTCAAAGTTAACCGCAGATTTCAATGAAAGGTTCCTGAAAAGAACATTTGACAACGTCAGACGCTGCGCTTAAATGCATTTATCCTCATATTTTCCTTTTCTCATCACCGGAATGCAGTGGGTACTCAGACAGATATAAGCAAACCTAGTAATTTGTATGCATTTGGAATCGGTAACATCCCGAACTCCCTTAAAACAGCTCCAAGATTTTCCTCATCTAAAAAACAAATTCTCGATGATTATGTCTTTCCTGATTATTGGAGATTCGTATTTCTAATCCATTTCTTAACTTTGTCTTTCATTCGGATGCTCAAACGCATCGAGGTGTCCATGAAGCGCCCTATAGGACGTCCGATGACAGGTCCGTAGTTAAGTACGGCTTAATCAACTTTCGATGATGTTTCAGATGCATGTGCAGTAATTGTGCGTGAACTGTCCACTTTCGAAATTCATCGTGAAACGTAGACTAGCCTTCTTCATAGGAGGACGCCTCCACCGACGACTTGGTTTTGTCGTCGTCAGTTGACGAAGACTCCATATCAGAGGCCCAGCTTTCCGAGCACTGAGACGAGGAGTTTAACAGCTATCTTTCTGAAATTTTGGTAATACTTCTCAAAATATCACTTAACTTGGGTTGTGCACGATGTCTATGTTCGAGTGGAAACGTCTGTAAACGTACACAAAGTCAGTCGGTGATACCGTCCGCACGACAGCGTGTCACATCAGGAAATGATGCCCACGCCGTGTGAGCATAAGTAATCACCCATCCATTCAATAAATTGATAAAAATGCACGCTTTCTTTTGCGACCTTGGAAACCTTCGCGCAACGCAACTGACAACCAATCAAACCATTGGCCAGAAAGGCCGCGAAAATGCGAGCTTGAACTCCGTTGCCTTGGTATTTGGCCTAGTAAAAATAATAATTAATATTAAAATTAAATATATTGCCTAACCAATCATCTTAGCTCTTCGCAATAGTGCATTTAACCCGATTGCTCTTATGCAACATGTCAGATTTCTTTTCTAAATCTGCTCACTTCTCTTTGTTATGATCACCTCTTAGTGCTCGTTAGTTATTTCGAGCTTATTTAGGCCTTGTATAAATTGCCTCATAGGGTACTCATTGATGTTTGAGGATAAACCTACGGTTGAATATTCCGTCATGAAGTACATAGTTTGAAGCTTACTCAATAATTTAGATCACTCAACTCACGCCGATAGAGATACGGCCAAAGATACCTGTATTTGCGGCTTTATTTCTTATAACTTTTACCTACTTGAAATGAAAGCAAGCCCTTATCGAATGTTTGTCCTTCCCATTCTTGAATATTACTGCCCATTCTTTGGGTTACTAATAAAAGCTTGTCATTGTTAAGTTGAAAATGTCGTAATACATTGAATTTGGAAACTCTTAATAAAGAAAGCCCCTCATTTTCAGTAGAAAATGTCTAAATACATTTTATTCGGAATCTCTTATGTCTGGCACATCCAAATAGTTCCCACTAGCTAATTAACTAACATTTTTAAGGGTTCAGAGTTTTGAACCTGACTTCTGTATTCTTTCCCGCCTTAAAAATAATTCAAATCTTCCCTGAATATCAGTCCTTACTCTAGTAAGTGTTCCACACAACATCTGAATTTTTCCATCATAATACCTCCAAATGTAAATGGTCTCTCGTTGCTTCCAGGCATCGCTTTCTTTGGACTAATATGCCGGTGGATATAAGATCGTCAAATAGTAAATACGCTGTTAAGCAATGAATGTGCCTTTATCTTAACATTAACTCACCAAACCTTTTATGTTCCGCATCCCGAGCAGCGTTACCTTAAACTCCAAATAGGACCATGCAGAATTTAGGAGAACGTACCCATTTTAAATTATCCGTGCATATTTCGCTCGTCGTGTGTAGTTTCGCTTAATATGATCACGCATTAGAAGGTGTGATATTTTCAGTCCATGCATAGTGTTCTTCACGAGGGATGAAGTCTTTGGTAACCAAAGTCTGAGACAACTAATCGTAACTTTCGCTGCTAGCCATCATCAGGATTCCATTCCGACCACTGCGATGCCGATGACCCCACATTGTCGGTCTTACCCGGGCGCACTCTAATGATGCTTATTTCTCACTTGCTGATTCGCCTTTATACATTTATCCTATCCCCGTGAGTAACCGAGCCTGCTCCTCCATAGCCATTTGCGTAGCCGTTTTATATTCCTGAAGATTTCATCCGAAAGTTCGGGTTGCCTGAACTCTCACCCAACTTTCATTTCTGGATTTTTTGCAATACTTCGTTGTGAGCTAGCCAGTTTTTAAAGAAATTCCACTTTGGAAGCTTTGGATATTATTAGTAAAAGCATCGTTAGCGAAAATACAAATCGTATGTGAATGTGAAGTATTCTAAATACTATCCATACCACAATATCTAACTTCTGGTTTATATGGGGTGGATCACACAGAGCATTATCGTCTACATAAGGTCTATTTTACCATTTAAATTAGTGTTAATTTTGTACATAAAGATAAGGAAGTATTTTGCAAAGTAAACGGGACTTTAATCAGTTCACAACTGGAAAATGGAGTTTCGGTGTGGTGCCCTTGACTGAAATATATTATAAACTGCTGGAAAGTATTTAAATGAGGGCAAATTAATCATAATTTATATAATTTAAATAGCCTATAAATGCGTTTAACCTTTTCCGTTTTTGAACAGAGACATTCAGCGACACTCATACCGACTTAGTGGTCCATACTTAACCAAGACCTTACCATGCATTTGGATGATTTTATTTCACTGGCAAAAAAACTGACCTGATTAAGGATCTGTTAAATGTAAAGCGGTTCCGTAACGAAAATCCAGGCACATTAATTTCTGGACACAGTCAGATGACTTTGCTAGAAGGCGTTAGGGGAAAATTGGCCCAGGTATTATCCTCTACCCTTGCTAAGACGAATAAAAATTGCCAAAAAACAGACTCCCTCCCTCACCGTGTTAGGTACAGGCTCATCGAACGCAAACTTCGACTTTATCATAAGGATCCCTGTCGCCGCTTCGGTAAGTCAACCAAGTCTTATCACACCACTTAAGTTCATAGCCCACACCACTACTAAATGCTAACGCCTCTGCTTCTCACAGTTTAGTTCGTCGGACTCCGGATTCGTTGAATGCACCAGAATAACCGACTGTGAACCACCAAATATGCGCGTGCAATTTTTTTCCACGTGAGTAGCTAACAGGATGTGCATGTATTCCGCATTGTGGCTCAGTCATGCTTTATCAATTATAGCAGGTGATTTAAGCCTATGTCTTTAGTTTCTTTCGACAGCAAATTCTGCAAAAAATAGTCATTTCGTAACAGTTTTCAAATTTTTAAATTGCATTTATATCGCATTTAACATTGCCTTAGTTTACATTGACCACTAATTGTATGCATTTCACTTCATGTGATGATTTGTTTTCTCCGCATACATGAACACTGCAACATATTTGTGATTATAGAGCTAATCAAATTGCTTAATAGATTACTTGAAATCCCAATTCTCTCCTGTTTATACCTTTGCAGGAAGATGCAGCCTACAAATATATGGAGAGCCCAAGGATGGAAATTCTAAGCTTTCTATCATTCCATTTAAACGTGAACTACCAAACCACATTATATGTATCGTGGGCACTGGCGGACACAATCTACGTACATACATTTATTGTCCTTAATTAGTCTTTAAATCTTAAAATTTGAAGCATAAATTAGGAATAATTTCCTTGAAATTTGATTTTACACTTACTTAATATTCATTATTTATTGGCAGCTCCGTCTTGTTCCTCATCAATGGCAGCCATTATTGACAACGGTCCTTATACGGAAACTGTGACACTAGTGTTCGATGAAAATATAAAGGTAACGCCGGTTTCATTTCAGCTTCGTTCCGCATTGCACTGAAATTTGTTTCAAAATGCACTGCCTTTCTTATAGATGATGTATTTATGTGTAAAAAAATTGATTGTTTATGATAATTTGATATATTATATACGTCTATCGGATCTGCTTTACATTCTGAAGAAAATTACACTCGAAGGACACATTACAAAGTACGAGGAAGGTATCCGAACGGGCAATGCCGAAGTGTTTGTGGTATACGGTTAGTCAGAATATAACTGTGCCCAACGCAATAAAGCGCCGATTTAAATATACTAATTTTTCACTAATTCGAATTTTTTAGAGCCAATTGACGCTCTGGACTATAAGCTGATGCGTGTCACCGGTAGGATCGAGACTGTGCCACACCAAATATGCATGTGCAATTTTTTCCACGTGAGTGGCTAACAGGATCTGATTGTATGCCATAATGTGGCTCAGTCATGCTTTATTAATCATAGCAGGTGACTTAAGTCTATGTCTTTGATGTTCTTTGGAAAGAACGTTCTGCAACAATGCGGTCATTTCGTGACAATTTTCAAATTTTCAAATGGAATTTATGTCGCATTTAACTTTGCCTTAGTTTACTGGGATCTTCGATGTTTACGGATAAGGATCGTTCTACTTTGCCGCAAAGGACGCTTTCGTGACGCAGGGAAGAGGCATCCGGCGACAAAGAATCACGTCTATGTAAAAATAGAAATCGGAAAGCTAAACCGTTAGCTATATTTACTCTTTTTCTGTGATCGCTGTCGAGAGTCGTCCAGTGAGCAAGTCCCAGCTAAACTCGGTGGGAATGACTTAAAGTAACAATAATTAAACACACAACTCACAACTTTTAATGACTTCTGCATTGGTCTGACCTCTGCCTCAGTTGCATCATGATTTTATGTGCAGCCGTTGGTAAAGTCAACGGCTTGGAAGTGGGAATGATTTAAATGCACCGAAAGTCTGCTGCAGATTCATAAGCTTGTCCTGGGTGCACGCACCCGGTTGGGTAGTGATATACATCACCGATTGGAATGCTCGAAACACGTACGCAGTTTGCACTTGAACGGTGATCTGCAGTTGAGCTTCCCTATAATTAGTTCAATTCAGTTTATTAAGGGAAAGATATACAAATGCCTTAGAACTCCCTATTGGTTACAGTATGGCTAAAAAGGCTCTGGTACATCATGAAAATGTAGAAAAGTTTGTTTACATAAGAGCGTGCGGAAAATAAGCAGCTGTTGGATAATTGAAAAGAGTAAACATAAATCTGTACTCGCATATTACGAGTAGCATGTGTACATGCTATTGTTGTTGACAATATTCTCGTGAGTGAGGCATATGCGACGAGTTTGAGATAATAAAAATGTATCTGAAATATAAAACGTAGGATTGTAATAATTAGAGTGTCATTTAACTGTACTGCTATACTGGTCCAGATTTTTCTTAAAAAGCTCAACGGAAGTAGCCATAACAACATTGAGAGGCAGAGCATTCCAAGCGTCGACCGCTCTCTTGGAGAAGAAGAACTTTCATGTATCCAGTCTGGCCCCAGTTACACGTCGTTTGAGTGGATGCCCTCTCAAGTTCGTGGTTGTTGCTAACTGGAAGAAGTCTTCAGGTGCGAGGCAGCAGCTATGACCGCACATGATACGGAATGTTTGTATCAGGTCACCCCGTAGCTGCCTGTAACTCAAGGGAAAGAGATCAAGATTTGCTAACCGGGTTTCATAAGGTAATGATCCCTGTCCAGTCACAAGTTTGGTTGCACGCCTTTGAACCTTTTCGAGGATATTGGAATCCTTTGCGGTCCAGGGTCTCCAAGCTTGGATAGCGAACTCCAATTGCGACCACACAAAAATTCGAAAGACTTTGGCAAAGCAGTCTTCATCAAAGGCCGAGAAAGCCCGCTTGATAAGGTACAGGGCTGACATCGCAGACTTGGCTACCTTTGAACAATGCGGCGAGGGTTTAAGAGAGCTCGAGATCCACACTCCCAAGTCCTTCTGCGCGTCAACTTCTTGCAATGGTATAAAATTCAGGCAGTATTCAATGAGGTTCGGAATGCTAGTTCTACCGACTTGTAGAATAGCGCATTTGTTCTCATTTAACGGCAAAAGCCAGTCCTTTGACCATTGTTGAAGTCTGTTTAGGTTTTCCTGCAAATTCTTTACGTCAGCTGCAGTTCTGATGACCCTCCATAGCTTGATATCATCTGCAAACATGGCGACATCACAATCCAATTAATTGATGCAGTCGTTGACGTACAAAATGAACAGAGTAGGGTCAAGAAAGAGCCCTGGGGAACATCACTTTCAACCGCAACCTCCGCCGACTGCTGGTTACCGACATGGACGGTTTGAGAGCAGCCAAATAAGAAGCTTTTGGTCGATCTGAGGAGATTACCCCTAGTGCCTGTTCAGTTGAGTTTGCGTAGGAGTCGCTGGTGAGGGACACTATCAAATGCCTACTTAAAGTCAATGTAGACTGCGTGCAGTGCATTTCCTTCATTAACTGCTCGCGTTCAATTTTCCAAACAATAGAGCAAGTATGCATTTGAAACCGGTAACATTCCGAACTCCCTTGAAATAGCTACGTATTTTTCCCCTCTAATAAACACATTGCCGATGATAATGTCTTTCCTGATTATTGGAGATTAATATTTCTATTCCATTTCTTGACGTTGTCTTTCATTCGGATGCTCAAACCCATCGAGGTGTCCATGAAGCGCCCTATAGGACGTCCGATGACAGGTCCGTATTTAAGTACGGCTTAATCAACTTTGAATGATGTTTCAGATGCATGTGCGGTAATTGTGAGTGAACTGCCCACTTTCGCAATTCGTCGCGAAACGTAGGCTAGCCTTCTTCATAGGAGGACGCCTCCAACGACGACTTGGTTTTTTCGTCGTCAGTTGACGAAGACTCCAGCTTTCCGAGCACTGAGACGAGGAGTTTAACAGCTATCTTTCTGAAATTTCGGTAATACTTCTCAAAATATCAATGAACTTGCGCTGTGCACGATGTCTACATGTTTAATTGGAAAGTTCTGTAAACGTACACAAAGTCAGTCGGTGATACCGTCCGCACGACAGCATATCACAGCAGGAAATGACGCCCACGGCTGCGTGAGCACAGGTAGTCGCCCGTCCATTCGTTAAACTGATAAAAATGCACACTTTCTTTTGCTGCCTTGGAAACCTTCGCGCAACGCAACTGACAATTAATCAAACCATGGGCAAGAAAGGCCGCGAAAATGCGAGCTTGAATTCCCTTGCCTTGGTATTTGGGCTAGTAAAAATAATAATTCATATTAAAATTAAATATTTTTGCCCAACCAATCATCTTAGCTCTTCGCAACAGTGCATTTAACCCGATTGCTCTTATGCAAAATGTCAGATTTCTATTCAAAATCTGCTTTCTTCTATTCGTTATGATCACCTCTTAGTGCTCGTTAGTTATTTCGAGCTTATTTAGGCCTTTTATAAATTGCCTCATAGGGTACTCATTTACGGTCTTACCCTAGGTCTGCTGCAACATATCTTACCCGGGCGCACTCTAATGAGGATACGACTACGCTTCAATATTCCGTCATCATGTTCATACGATGAAGCTACATAAAAAATTTAGATCTCTCACCTCACGCCGATAGAGATACGGCCAAAGATACCTACATTCGAGGCTGTATTTCTTATAACTTATAGTTTCTTGAAATGAAAGCAAGCCTTTATCGAATGTTTGTCCTTCGCATTCTTGAATATTAGTGCCCATTCTTGAGTTTAATAATGAAACCTAGTAATTTTTAAGTTTTAAGTATCTAAAAACATTTTATTCAAAAACCTTATATCTGGCACATCCAAATAGTAACCACTAGCTAATTAACTAATATTTCTATGGGTTCAGAGGTTAGAACCTGACTTCTGTATTCTTTCTCGCCTTAATAATAATAATTTAAATCTTCCCTGAATTCCAGTGGATACTCCAGTTAGTGTTCCACACAGCATCCGAATTCTTCCGTCATATTATAAGCTGCTGGAAAGGTTTAAAAGGAGTGCAAAATAGTCATAAATTGTATAAATTAAATAGCCTATAAATGCGTTTAACCTTTTCCGTTTTTGAACAGAGACATTCAACGACACTCATACCGACTTAGTGGTCCATACTTAACCAAGACCTTACCATGCATTTGGATGATTTCATTTCACTGGCAAAAAAACTGAATTGATTAAGGATCTGTTAAATGTAAAGCGGTTCCGTAACGAAAATCCAGGCACATTAATTTCTGGACACAGTCAGATGACTTTGCTAGAAGGCGTTAGGGGAGAACTAAAAGAGAGGCCTGTCAGAACGAAATGCGAGAAACAGGACAAATCGATAGCTTGACCATCGCAAATGACATGGTCCACTGTGTAGCCCACTGCATGGCGAGCGCATGGATGGTGACCTTGTACGTGGATTAATTTATAATGATTTTAAACTCGTGAAGAATCAACCGCGCTATCTCCTATCTCAGCCATCTGAGCCGGGTGTCAAGACAGAGTCAGGAAGAACAGAAGCGAGATCAGCGATAGTGGTTGACAAAGCAAAACACTCTGGCTACACTTTCCACAAACACCTGGCCTACGCACGATGGACCAGGTTTCCAAACAAACAAAGGAGTGGCTGCTCTGATCTCAAAAGAGTAGGAATTCAATCGAACATGCATTAAGGATGAGCTACTACAGCCTGACCCTTCGTCCTGAGATGCGTATTGGGTGATGTCCTCAGTTGCCTATTTTTCAAGACACGGTTTTTAGCGCACCGCGACAGGTTACCAGTGCATTAAATGGTTTATAGCGAGGAATGTGCGCTGACGGTTGTGGGGACGCAGTCCCCAGAAAAACCCTTATTAAACCGGACATGTCTCTGGGGTCAGTTCTTTGGCAATTCCATCATGACTTTCACTATCTTGACGGTCCTTTCCTCGTTCGACCCTAAGCGTGCGGATGTTGCCTGCGAAGTTTCCCCTGGCTAGCATCCTTGACAGTTACGCTAAGAGGAGGTCAATTTACAGTGAATCGAGCGCAGAACTGTAAATTCAAAGTAAGACTCCATAAATCACCTAATCAAATTCACTGAACGATGGGACACGAAGGACTGACATCAAGGAATCTGCCAAGCCTGCCACAAACATGATTATGATTTTGAAGATTATGTCGGGCGGCAACTTTTCCTCATATTCTCGTATTAGGGGTTCTTGCTCACTGTGACACTCACCGTTCAACGTTTGCTCTCTACCAATCCTGCAACTTAAAATTCCCACAGCTTTTGATTCGTGGACAGTGAAGGGAGGCAGTGAACGATTAGATAGTTAGTACTTTCCTTATCCCTTCTTTTCTTGTTCGATTGCACCTAATTATGTCCGATGACGAACAATATAATGGACGTCCAGAACGGATTACGAAATGTGTAATAGACCCACACGTGTGCGTTACAGAGATGCCATTCCTGTCATCCTCATCGGTATGCCGAACAATCACCCAATTTACGGCTGTTTTAGGACAATTCATCGGGAGGAACAGATTCAAGTAGAACACTGCCTATTGTACAGTCTCCCTCATATGCGACTAAGCCACTACCTTTAAAAGACAATCTTCATAGATGGCAGTCAGCGCCACCGAGAAAGGCGACGTGGTCACTGAACCACACGTCGAAGGCATTCACCACTTAATGCATGCCATCGATGGTACATGCAATGCCATATGCAAGAAATGTGGCATTTGCAGGACCTAGAGGTAGAGGTGGCTGCTTTGCGGTGACGTCTTGAGGAGCATTTGGGGAGCTGCGCCACACATGCACCCTAGCCGTCTTCAAGAGCTCACATAGTTAAACCACTGTTGACCCTTGATGAAGTAGACGCCTTAACCGAAGACTTCGTGGAAAATTCATTCACGGAGCAATTAGTAGGTAGCCTCCACATTATTAACTATCTTACTAGGTTATCTTTTTGGCCTCCCTAGGTGTTGATAGTGTAAGCAGTTTTGCTGATCGCATATTTTCGCCCCTTTTCGCCGATAAGGTGCCCTACCACTTAACGCAACAGGACAAAAAGGCCTGTTTGCTTCCACTCTGTACGCTGGTTTTTTGGGTAAGAAAAAGCTCATTAATTACTTAATCATGTGTACCGCAGAAGTTTTTAATAATACACCACAAAAAGGAGACAAATTGGAACTGGAAAGGGCTTTCAAGAATGCCTTTAAGAAGGCATACGATCGGCTACACAAAAGGGGCCTAAAGGCTGCCCTCAGCAAGAGTTCTGAAGCTTAGTCAAATTTACTTATCAACATTGCCTTCAAAAATTGCGTGCATTTAAAAAAATTCAGCTTTTTATGATGCTTTTATAATAACTCTTTCAAAGCTCATTGTTTATTTACACACAGACTAAATTCAGTGCCTTTTCATTTAAGATGGGAAACCCAATGAACCGGTGGACGGATTGCCGGGTCAGTCAACACAGGATTAATCCAACGACATCATAATCGGCCACTACTGATGTTTCCCTATTTATTGTTCTATTAGCGGCACAATTTTAAATAATAAATATGGCTTCCGTTTGCATCCATTCAAGCCATTCCTGCGATGTACACACTCACTCATGAAATAGGATATGTGAAGATTAAATTTGCAAAGTATTCTACTGTAGAAAATATTTTAATAACATTGTACAGGCGCAGGATAAATTTTTCATTGGTTGTCCACATGGTTGCTGTTATCCGGTGGGGGTTCCTAAAAAAATTAATATGTTGGTAACCGTGGTGAACATTATGAAAAGAGTTATAAATCACAAAGTCGGGGTTAAAATGTATATCACTAAGTTAATAACGTTAAAACATGAAATGCGTTAAGTGTAAAGACATGGAGATAATTACCATGTCTTTGGACGCAGGCTGTGTTTTGCTCAAATTGGACCACTGGTGGAACATTCCGGAAGCTAAATGAATATGCTGGATTAATTTAATGGAGTAGTTTACCTTCTCAGTTGCCTCACGGCATTTTGATCTCCCACCGTACCTGTCTTTGGCACCATGGAACCAGTCAATAGCTGTTTTGCGAATAACATCTGCGGAACACTTATTGAAGCTGGTATTTTGGCGAATGGCTTCTGCAGACATCAGGGAAATGCTATGACCTACCAGTAAAACCTGTATAGAGCGGGCAGCCAAAAAATGCCCGCTTTTCAGCGTATCCACCCCAGCAGAAGATGAGGCACATGGGTGGTCCAATACAACATGTCATGAGATTCCAGACGAACTCTCTTTCATTTCTTCGCTTAACAACAGACAGTTATTCTATCTACAAATCATAAAAAAGACTCAAAGGGTAAGGCTGAACAATTATCCAACTCTCCAAACCGACTCAAATCCTCATGTTGGTTAACTAAACAATGAATATTTTATACAATCTCCGCAGGACTATACAATATGGCGAAATCGGAAACAAAGTTATTTAACAAAAGGCGGGCAAAATCAAAACAGGTCTTATCTAAAATAGGATGATAAAAAAGATATACTACAACAGAAAACTTCAAAAAATGCATAAAATGGTCTTTGTCAAGATAGAGTTTCAAAACAACAGGGCCTGTGTACAGCGAAAATTGACGAAATTCGGCAAACTTCAAAAACTCGAGAAAATCTAATGTCCTACACTTGCGAGAAAATTCCATTGGCAAACAGTGGCTGCAGTTTTTTATGAGGTCATTTAGTGCTGGAGAAAACCTATTCACACACAATATCCACTGAGGAAGTAACTTTCGCATTAGACCCAAGTACTCACGCTGCTTAGGGTTTTTTTGGCGACACGATGCAGTACTCATTCACGAACCAAACATGAAAAGGCTAGAAGAATAAATTGATGTTTTAAAAAATTCAGAGCAGTCAACAAACGGACGGTACTGTATTCCATTAGAGGAAACAGATGCCAGAGCAAGAAAACATCTGCCTTGTAATTCGCTTGTTTGTTCCGTGACCCCTTTTGATTCTGCATTCTAACTCAAAATAACATTCGAAACCTCGGGAAAGATTTCAGATATTTGAGGCTCCGGTTAGGGGTATAACACCGACGAAGAAGATGGCGAAGGACCATCTCCTACTTCGGTTGCGGCATAATACGCCTGCATTGCACGCAATACTCGCTTATACATGGTGCTCCTCTTGAGTCCGTAATATTTTTGCTTCATGGTTACTTTTCATGGACAACAGAACACAATATATAACTGATATGAGGGCATATTAAACGTCCAGTGACCTACAAAAATTACTGTTAATGTTTCACATTTAACTCGAGCATACGTAACTTAACATGCAATTTAAAAAGCAAAAGGTCGAAAATTATCTTATAAAACCTCTCCAGCCTTCTGGATTGCCTACCTGAGTATCAGCAGCTTTGAGTAAAAAAAGTCAGTCGTACAAGTCACACGACAGGCCGGCGCGTGCTTAGTAGAAAATGGCGTCCAAATTCCTACCGTTATCAGGCTTTTCGTCAGTTTATCATGTCTACTCACCGACAGGTGTCATAACATCTATATCTTACTTAATACCCTCAATACCTACCGTTAGAAGTCCCTTACTCAGTTTAGCCTGCCTACTCACCAACACATGTGTTTATATTTACTTTAAATTTATTACAAAATAATTTTTATTTACTGTGTGTATTCCTTGTTTGAAATATATAACTTGTTTTTGCTTGCATCAATTTCCTTTTTCCGCATAGCTGGGGTAGTTGTGTGTAAAATAGCGGTTTAAATATATGCAGAAATTGTATATGCCACTTTTATTTTTGTGTTGACTTGAATATATTTTTTTAATTGTTTCCAAACCATATTGTTCATTGAAGCATAATTGTATATCCCGTTTTCTTCTGGCCTGTAGGAACTAATATGCATTTTTTTCGATTGATTTACTTATCCTTTAAGTGCAGTCATGTGCATTTACGATGTCCCTGTGTCAATATTGCCTCTTTTGCACTGAAAACGTCATCTAAGAGACAAATATTCAAACTTCCTTGACTGTACATACTTGTAAACTGGCACATATTGATTCTTATTAAGAACATTTTATCCATACTTCTACTGACTCCAATTACCCCTCAAAGCGGTGGGCTTAACAGTGGTACATGGCATTTACGATGGTCAAGCTATCTATTTGTCCTGTTTCTCGCATTTCGTTCCGACTGGCCTCTCTTTTAGTTCTAGCATGTATGGTCACCTATAATAGAGGAAAATGAAAACAAAAGTCAGGCCGAAGTGTTCAGCCATGCTTGTTTGTACTGTTCTTTTGAAGTGAGTGACGGAGTCTGTTTTTTGGCAATTTTTATTCGTCTTAGCAAGGTTAGAGGATAAATACAGGGGCCAATTTTCTCCTTACGCCCTCTACCAAAGTTTTCCAACTGTGTCCAGAAATCTATGCGCCTGGGTTGGCGTTATTGAACCGCTTAACATTTAAAAGATCCTTAATCAGGTCATTTAAATGATACCGTGTCAGTTGGTTGAAATTTGGATGCAAAGCGAGGTTCTCAGCCATGGAATTTGGCAATGAACTACATGTAGAGTTGGTTTACCTCGTGCACAACCACATCTGTACCCGGATGTTGGTTTCCGTGTATCCAAAATTCCACCGTTTTGAAAGAGAAGCAGGACAAGGCCTGCTCAGTAGAACAACGCAGATCAGGCCTTCTGCCGGTCGGCTGAAGGTTTATTTGAGAAGTAAGCCATGCTTATAAAAACAAGTCTGTAGATTCCTTCGGTATAAATTACAAAACTAAAGGACCTGGCGAATGTGTTCAGGCACATTTTGCGCATTGACCCATTGGCCATGGGCCTGTCGGAGGCCCTTTAAAATTTTTCTAATTACCTGTATGGCAAAGAAGGGTTGGAAGCCATGTGCTTCACAACGCCAGCCCTAAAAAACATGTTTGCTCAGTATGCAAACGGGGGTGCAGATGGATGGCACCTACCGAAAAAACCGCCATGGGTTTGTATTGTATCACATAGTGATAACCGATAAGCATGGTCTTGTGGGGACCGATTTTTGTGCATCTTGATGCTAACCAGGGGTGAAAACTAGTAGTAAATGGGTGGACGCATGTAGTGTTCGGTTATTTGTGAATTGGGAGCTGCCATGTGTCCATATAACGAGCTGTACGGCTGTGCAAGGAGTTGACCCTCAGCTCGTTGTGAGGGGCTGTAGATGGTTGACTACCAAAAAAGTATTTTTAGTTCCTGACTACCAACCTGTTACCAGTTTTTTTTCAAAGACGTGGTTCTGGATAACAATCTACCTCCATTTATTGAGGCCTGCAAGAATCGTGAAGAAATGAAACACGTAGATCTTATTGTTGAGAAACTCAAGGATTGTGAACAACGGTGCTTCTGTTAATTGCTTCGTAAATTGGACACCTTCGCCGACGTTATCATAAATCTTACTACCTCTAGTTCCCATGATTAATCACCATCCTACTCAGCAGAGGACGACGAAGACGAGGAGAACACCGGCGATGGTTCAGTGGTTAAGAGCTTTTTATGCGGGAGGGCAATATTTTGTGTGCACATGACGAAGCGGGACACCAGCAGCCAGTTCCAGTGCTGTAAAATGATAGATTGCTTCCCAACATCCACATCCGCGGTCAACCTCGTGTCAAGCCAACGACAGTAACGTCAACTGCAGCCAGGAGTCAATCATACAACACTGCCACAGATTCGGCTAGTGGATTGACTTCTAGTTCCCCTATTGTCCGAAAAACTAATAGGCGGCGGCTGTCCGACAGTTTTTCTGACCAAGAAAGCTGTCCATAGTCAGTCGTCCATCGTAGTAGCTCTGATAGTAGGCACTCAGCTTGCCAGGCCGAATGACTGCAGTCTGGCTGTGACATATGATCTAAACTGTTCAATTTTTTGTTCACCATGCGTAATTCCTTGGTAGCCGGGCTCTGAGTTCCTATTATGAAACGCATGGCAAGGCAATGCAATACCCAGAGGCATCTGAGCAAACATCTGCCTTACAATCCCAGTGGGGCGATTACCGGTAAGCAAAGTCAATTTAATTTGAATATTTTTTTCTCTTAGCCAAAAACTTCAATGCAAAGCAGGCAAAAATGACACAGGAACCTCGTTAATGCACATGGTTGCACTAAAACGTCAAGTAAATCAATCGAAAAAATTCATAGAAGTTCCTACAGGCCAGGAGAAAACCGGACATACACAAATTCTTTAATAAACAATATGATTTGGAAACAATCGAAAAAAATCCTATTCAAGTCAACACAAAAATAAAAGTGACATATAAATTGTCTGCATATACATTCACCGCTATTTTACACACAAGTACCCTAGCAACGGGAAAAATGGAAATGGACTCAAGCAGAAAAAAGTTATTTATTTCAAGCAAGGAATATACATAGTAAAATAGCCTTTTGTAATAAATGAAAAGTAATTATTAATACATGTGTTGGTCAGTAGACATGTTGAACTAAGGAAGGGACACCCAACGGTAGGTATTAACGGTAGTCACTGAGATATGGCTGTGATGACATGTGTCGTTGAATAGACATGATAAACTGAGGAAGGGACTTGTAACGGTAGGTATTGACAGTAGTAAGTTAGACATGGCAGTTACGAAGCATTTCAGTAATTATACATGGTGAACTGAGGAAAGGACTGAATACGTTAGGAATTTTTTGTAGTAAGTTAGACATGGCAGTTACGACACATGTTGGTAAGTAGACATGGTTAACTGAGGAAAGGACTGATAACGGTAGGTATTTTTTGTAGGAAGTTAGATATTGCAGTTACGACACATGTTGGTAAGTAGACATGATGAACTAAAGAAGGCGCTGTTAACGATAGGAATTGTTTTTAGAAAGTTAGATATGGCAGTCATGGCGATTGGCTTATTGCACAGTTTGCTGATTATATGCAGTGGAGTGCAAATACCGCACAACCTTTAAAAACCAGAAATATGTGACAAACAAATTTGAGGAGAGACGTCAGAAAAGCACGTAAAAACATTTACATAGAAATATATAAAAACTCAAAAAGGGCGAAAATGGACACATAAAAATAATACATAAATCACAAACCTACCCACACTAAATTACTACGCATGTCATTACGGCCATATCTAACTTACTAACGTCGATGCCTACCGTTAGCATTGCCTTCCTCAGTTCACAATGTCTTTTCACCAAAACATGCATTAATATTTATTTCACATTTATTACAAAAGAATTTTTCTTTACTGTGTGCATTCCTTGCTTGAAATATATATCCTGTTTCTGCATTCGTCCATTTCCATTTTCCGCATCTCTTGCTTATTTGCGGGTAAAAGGGCAGTTAATGTATATGCAGAAATCATATATGCCATTTTTGAGTTGACTTGAATATGAATCGTATTGAAGAAAATTTTGTTTTTCAACAAATTCTCACATTGAATGGAACCGATTCACGCACAAATAATAGCCTCCGAAAACAAACCGTCAAAATTCGTGCACTATTGAAAGTTATTCAGAATCTCCGAGACCTATAAGTGGCTGACTCATTTCTTTTCTATGCTTCATGCATTTCATCAAGTTTTATGAATAAATGATAAAACAGTCATAATTGATGGACTGTCTGCTGTTTTACTGTAATAGCAAGCAAAGCAGTGGGGCGAGATTTTACTGGCTCAACTCCGTGTGCATGTTTCTTTTTATGGGCTCCTAAATCAGCTGCACCAGCCGGATGTAGAAATAAAAGTTCTGAAAGCATTCCAGATTGGAAAAAAATATCGAAGATAACACAGAAAAACTGCAACCGGGGCCTTTCAAAAGTTTGCTACAGTGAAGAGCACAAATCAAGTTGATCTTCCCCATGAAAGCCAAACTCAGGCACTCACATAATCAGGTTTTTCAACTCGACTGCTCTCCAGCGGAACGGCTGAATTTCCGAGAACAAGTTTTATAATTACAATAAAGGCTTATGGCTAGTGACCACAATCTGGCTATTTTCAAGTGGAAAGTATTTCAACAGAAGATGACATTTCAGTTGAATCGGCCAGTTAAATTGTGGACAATGGCAGCTACTCCGCTAACTCAGACACCATTGGAGAACCAATCGCCAAAAAAAGCATACCTAGATCAGAAAGGCCAGTTTTTTTGTACTTAGCAATCAAAGTTAACCAAAGTTATCGAGTCATGGAACAGGCCTGCGGGAGTGACGTGCAGGGCGACGCAATAAGACCCATAACAGTGAAAAACGCAACTGGAAATTTGACTGGGGCAAAATTGAGGTGCTTGTATCAAAATCTTCAAAGTCTTTTATCTTACTATGATAAATGAAAACTTTGCCTTACCGAAATGTCTCCGGATGGGAAAGCATTGGTCGAAATGAGGCGGTCCGGCAATATTTGAGACAGTGAAATAGTATTACCCGGATACTAAATATATCGCATGGAGCAAGAAAATCGATTGAATGGTGGATCAAATGCATAGGTGAAAGAAGTCATAATAGTTGTCAGTTTAGACAGTGCCTTGCCAGTGCTAACCAAATTTAAATTCTAATAAAAAAGATTGGTTGAATAACGGAAGTTATATGGTTGACAATCGAATATCTTGCCTCTCCATGTCTTGCTGTCTTAGCTATCTACCGGTCCCCTATAACGGACCGAATCAGTGAAAACCATGGTTTGAAACATATGGAAAAATTATCCAGTCAAGCTAATTTTATGATTATGGGCAACTTAAACGCACCAGGAATTAACTGGAGTACTGTTCAATCGTCATTCCGATAGCCATTTTGACTATGTTTTTCCGCACAAACCTTAAAGGCACTCCTCACACAACATGTCCTGTTTCCAACCAGAACACATGAAGGATAAAGGAACTATAAAGTCGACCTGGGTTTTACGAAATATCGGGCAGCATCGACTAGGTTATCTCCATGCCACTGCTCAACCGACATGACCATGTAGTGCTTATGTGAGACTACTCACTACTCTCCGTTTTGCCTACTGCAGACGGAAAAGGCTAAACATTTAGCGAGGTAATTTTAATCGGATGAAAGCAGAGAAGTGTTCTACTGCAGATCACCCAAAACCGTTGCCCACGGAATAAAATGCACAAGAACAAGTGGCTAAGCAAGAACGTAAAAAGGAGTTTAACAGCAAGGATAAATTTTTACGACGAAAAGACCACGGGACTAAGCAACCCGAACATTTTATCAATAATAAAACGCAGAGAAACAAACTGAGAAGCTTGACCTTTGAAAAAATGCAGGGAATTATAGAAGAATTTGGAAGATTGTATCAGAGATTTTGACTGTGAAGCAGCAACATTTACTGTTGACATTAAAATCTGGAGTGCAGTCAAGAGCCCCGCCGCGAAGATAGACTGTACCTAAATTGGATGATGGAGAAGTCGAATCGTTTGTTACTGCGGTTCAGCGTCAATAAGTGTACAATAATTTGCCTAGGCATCGCAATCAGAGCCACCAAAAGCAGGAGCTTTTCTCTAAACGATACAGCCTTAGAAGATTTGGAAACCTCAAAAGACCTTCGTGTGCTGAAAACCATCACTTTAGAACCGTCCTCTCATTGCTCGAGATTGGCTTGTAGCGCAATGTCTGTTTTGCACTCCATCACAAGAACCTTTATGAGTTTTGGTGAAGATCTCTTTGCTAAGATTTTTGAAACATTCGTGAGACCGCATTTGGAATGTTCTATACAAGCCTGGAGACCCTGGACAGTACAAGCTCAGAACTATCTCGAAATATTACAAAGGAGAGTCACCACAATGGTTAAGAGTCAAAGCTCCTTGTCATACGCAATGCACTGAACGTATCTAAATCTATTTCATTTGAGTTATAGGCTAATGCGGGTGGATCTCCTACAGACTTTCCGAATTTCAGAGCGATTGGATTGCTGTCTGGCATTTTCCGACTTTGCATTTTTTACAATGGCTCATTTCCGGGGACACCCATTAAAAGTGCGCACTTAACAGGCCAGGCTAGATGTTCGCAAGTTCTCTTACTCTGTCAGAGTGACCAAACCACCTAATGCCATTTCTGGAGATTTTGTGATGTCACCATTGCTGAAAAAGCTTTAAAAGGAACCTTGGCAGCTTTATGTTCCAAAATAAGCCGGAGCGATGAGGGATTCAACTTAACCCTCGAGACTCACGCCCCAATTCTCATATTTAATGATCGCATTAGCACCATTGAAACCCACTTGGTTTTTCTGTACACCAAACTGAAGTTTACGTTAAAAATCGGGTTATAAATGGCCCATGCCTAGTTACCTTGATAAATTAAATTAAATTGACTTGAATTGAATTGTCACTGGAACAACGCAACTGCTTCCCAAATATTTCTTAAAAACCAGTCTGACCGTGTTCTCTCCGAGCCTTCCTCTCAAACATACTCTCAGGGCAGAACAACTAAACTGGAAGTGCCGTAATTACTTCTTAGGGTTGTAAAACAGAGAGTGAGGTGAATCCGCCTTCAAATCATCCAAACTAGTAATCATTTAATGGCAGTTTGGTTACTAATGGGCCATATTTATATTTAACGCGATTTACTCGACTTTAATGCAATCATAAAGAGAGCAAACGCTAGCCTTGGAAGCGAAAGCCATCTCAGTGGGTCCTTCATCTAACGATTTGCTGGTCCTGTTCATGCTACTGCCGTAACACTATCGTGTGTCTGTGAACTTAGCAATACGTGTGCATAAATACGTTTGATTTAGTGGTTAGAACGAGTTTTTCCGTAAGTATATGATGAAGTATGACAAATATTTAAAAACAAATGAGTGAACGACCCGTTTAATTGCTAAAAAGCACTTTAAAAATTGATAAAAAGTATAAAATATATGCGGGGGCAACTCAGCCGTTTGTAGATCTCGATGTTACAGGATAATTCGCTTGATATAGGCTATGGTAGACACTATCATTTAGTGTTGCTTATCCTTCTAAACTTTTTGCACAAACTTCCGTCTCCGTTCGTCTACTAAGTCTCACAAAATTACTGCACCCTTACTCAATTGAAGCAAAAAATCATTACAAAGTATTTTCAAAAGCAGGACTGCAAACAATCTTCGTTGCCAAAAATTTAACCCTTGGAAAAAATATATTCCCTCAATTCCTCTTTCTTGTCATGCCTTTATCAGTACCATTAGCTTTGTCTCAACAGATACACACAACCCAATAAGCCAACTTAGTATCACATTCATTTGGAATGAACCCCTCTCATATTTCCGACTGGACGCTTGCCATATATAATTTCTATTTGTACCGACAAGACCGAGGTAAAAACGTGGCAGTGGCTGCCTTCTTTATATAAAGTCATCCTTTGTACATTTCCTTTTTTCAGCTGAGCATTTCTTCCTTTTCTGGAAATGTATGATTTGTTTCAGTCATCTTACCGCACAATAATTGTCTGCGTTTATAATCCTCCGTGTTATTTTGGCAATAAAAGCAAGCTCTGTGGACTGTTTGAAAACGATTTAGATAATCTGTTTGACATCAAAATACTCGAAGGTGATTTAAATCTACCAGACTTTGACAGGTAAGCAAATTCTTTTCTGCCAAAACTTCGCAAATTTGTCGATACTATAAGTTTTTCAAACATGTACCAGCTGGTTAGTTTAGTGAATAGAAATGACAGCATTTTAGATTTACTTTTTAAACATGACGTCCACACTCTGAATTTAAATCGTGATCTATTCACAAGGAATCGCGCACTAATTCATTGTTGTTTTACAGTCTCCCTTTCTACATAGCCTGAGGTAAAATGCAAGAACCTTGACTTTGCTAACACAAACAATGAATTAATAAATAGTAGAGGATTTTGGCAGATTTGAATAATTCCTTTGACCCACTTGTGAAAAACTCGGCGGCCTTGGTGGGATTCGAACACACGCCAGCAAGTGGAAGGCTTTAGTACAGCCAACGTTCTAGCCAACTGAGCTACGAGGCCCCACCGGGAGCCGTGAGTTTAATCACACTCGGGTCAAGTTACCCGCCAAACCTACTGCAACGTATGGAATCCACCAATTCTGATACAGTAAGCTGACTGCCCAAGCAGGATTTCCTAAGCAATCAATCTAGAATCCACCAGATGACTAACAGGCACAGTTAATTAGTAGAGGATTTTGGCAGATTTGAATAATTCCTTTGACCCTTTGGCTAGAGTGTTGGCTGTACTAAAGCCTTCCCCTTGCTGGCGTGGGTTCGAATCCAACCGAGGCCGCCGAGTTTTTCACAATTGGGTCAAAGGAATTAATAAATAATTTAGTAAGCACTCTAGATTGGCATAGCACGTTTTCAATCAACGATCCAAACTTTTTCCATGAGCTATTACAGAGTCTTACAGAAAAAAAATCCAGGCTTTTATCCCGCTTAAGATTTTTCATTCAAATACAGCCTCTTATAATGTTCCACATTTTCTCTGAAACAGATTTAATAAATTACGTAAGCAACTAAATGATCCGTCTAAAAGCTCTTTGTCATTTCACTTAAGGCTATCACAAATATTTTAATTAGCCTTGAAAATTAGGCTCGCGCAATATAGGCATAGGAAGTGTCGGACACTAAGATATTATAATTCAACCGAGGCTGTTGCTCAAGTTTTCCATGTAATGTGGTCGGCTAAGCGTCTGAATGTCACTCCGCCTCTACCTGACTGTAAAAAATTTCGCTACAGTGGATTTGAGCAAAGCAGAATTGGTAACTTCATTTTTCGCCAGCCATTTCACCATTAAAACTAGTTTCACTCCCTCAATCCGTCTGCGTCAAATTAAAATTCACATCTTACCACCATTAAATTCTAGCCTTCAGGTATTCAAATGAAAATTCTCGCCTAAAATATTCACATTTGTTTTGAAATGATAACATTCCAAGCTCCCTTTCGAAACAGTAAAGAGATTTTCCACCTTTACTGAGCAAATTATATTCAGTATTTCTTGAAAACAGTTTATTCCCCGATTATTGGAAAACTTCTATTATAATTCTGGTTTTTAAATCTGGTTCCCACTCTGACATTCATAACTATTGCGGTGTTAATAAAACGCCCTCTTTTTGCTAAACTCTTTGAAAAAATAATTGCAAAAACTACGGAGTTTTGCATATGTAATCAAATTCTCAACTCCTCACAGTATCGCTTTTTACCGAACCACTATTGTGAACCGTGTCACATGTCTTTTCTAAATCTACTAACCTCTTTTCCTAATGATCATCTATCTGTAGTAGTTATCTATTTTGATCTTAGCTACGCATTCGATAAAATACCTCATAGACGACTTCTAGCTAAACTAGAGGCTATAGGACTTCACAGTCCACTTTCGAAAGCTAAGTGAAATCTCAAATTTTGAACGTACCTCTTCGTTTATTGCTGAGGTTTTTGGCTTAATTGTTGGTGAAAGCCTTGCATTTCTAACCTTTAATCAACTACGCATACCTGTGGTGTTTGTCTTTAACAATGTTTGGAACTATACAGCCTCATTGTGTTCACCCGACAAGCCTCATTTCTTGTTCTCCACTTTGAACGGATTTCTTCGTTTCTATCTATATTCATTTGCTAAAGGGTTAATGAATTTTTTCATTTCAAACCTTAAACCAACTACATATACCTGTAGTTGTTGAATTTTATGAGAAGCAGTCAGTGGTTGTGACCTACTTTGACCTAAGCAAAGCCTTTGAAAAGGTTCCGCACAGACGTCTTCTGGTGAAACTGGAAGCCCTCGGTATCCGGTTTTCTCTCCTTGACTTCATTGTTTCCTACTTGTCTAACCGCTGCCAGAATATCTTAGTAGGTAATAGCTACTCGACGCCTCAACTGATCAGGAGTGAGTTTTTTAAAGGCACGGTTCTCGATCCCTTCCTGTTCACTCTGTACATTAATTAAATTTCAACTGTCCTAAAAAATTTAAAATAATTTCGTTAACGCTGATGATCTCAAGTGCGTTTATCTTTTTTCTAAAGACACCGCCAATAGTTGCGTAGATAAAATCAACACTGGTCTACTTATGCTCTAACATTGGAGCTCTAGTTAGCAGTTCCATTGATATTACATTGGTTTCTAAATATTTTTTTATTATTTTCTGAAAAGTCAATCTTCGCAGTCATTTTTTCGTCCCCTTCATTGCAACTATCATCGCCAACTCTTGACAACCTTGATATTTTCATCCAATTTTGAAATCCTGATGATGATGATCATGGCGGGTTCTTAATTTTTCGCTATCTTGTTCGTGGACTATACAGTCAGCAAGGTCGCATCTCAGTGATGATCTCGGGACCTCTACTTTCCCCTCTTCTTTTCGATCCTGTTGTCTACGATGAGTTCCTCCTCTCTCACCTCCCCGATGGTTATAACAGTAGCTCTGACTGTTATATTATCTGTCACCAGACAAGGAGCGTTCCGAACCCTCATACGTTGTCAGCAACATCACAGTACTATTCCATTTAATCGTACCAATCCCATCAAGTCTAGCTTTTATTTTTTTAGAGAAGCAGTTATTTCCTCCTAGTTTCTCTTTTTAAATTAGCGGCTCGTTGAATTTTGCCTCCTATTTTTTTCCTTTTAAAATAGTGGCTCGTCGAACTCCGCCCCTGATTTAACTGTAGGGTTTTTTCACTGCTTTTTTCCTAGCTCACCGTATATTCCAAAGATCGTTGAATATTGTTTTAAAAATGGCGAATTGTTCTGAATCGGATATGCCTACCTTGCTACTCATTTCTGCTGTTAATATGGCTCTTCACATAAAGCAGCAATTATCCCACTTTGTATTTATTTATACTGGGATATTAAGTTTGTAAAGATGGGTCCCTCTGGGCCTTAAATATACAATTTTTTTCATTATTTATTAGATGATACCTATATCATCCAAAACAAAACGTTTTAGTGGGGTTCTCATACTCAAGTGTTACCCCGATTGTGAGTAGTGTCATTCAAGTAACAGTGTTAGATCCTTTGTTGTTCTTACTTTACATAAATGATATTTCATCGATAGTTAAACATTCTCAATCTTATATTTATGCCGATGACCTCAAACGCTTGTATGCCTTATCTAACTCTACGGCCGAACAATGCCTAGAACAAATTCCTTCAGACTAAGGTGCTCTATCGGCGTGGAGCTCTACATGGCTTATGGAGATATCACCTCCTTACTGTCACTACATTTGTTTTGACTAACTGGATGTTCTTCCACCAATGAATTAGATCTTTCACCTCAAGCCGGTATAATTACAGCCAAAGCTGCTCAGAGTTTCGGCTTTATTTCTTATAATTTCTACCTTCCTGAAATTAAATTAAGGCTTTATCGTATGTTTTTGCTTCCCACCCTTGACATTTCTGCCCTTTCTTCAGTTTAATGAACGAATCTATCCGTTAACAAAATCAAAATTTCTGAAGACATTTCACAAAAGACTACTGATTCCGACTATTCCGAATACTTCCTACTCAACTAGATGACAGCTAACGAAGCAGGAGACTAAAAGCAGATTTTTGTCTCCTTTTTTGACTAAATATCATCTAAAATCTCCCCAAGCCTTCTGTGATTACTCCTGTTAGTCTTCCTTTTAACCTTAGAAATTCCGCACTAATTATAGCTCCTTTTGCATCCTCTATGTCTAAATGCTCTCTATTCTTTGCTTCTAGGTATAGCTTTCGTTGGAATAACTTGCAATTGAAATAAGGTCATTACCTACTTTATCTGCATTCAACCAAAGGCTGCACATTTATCTTAACACTGATTTTAGTAACCTTTTATTTTCCTCATCTTTTCCCAGTAGATTTCCCCATGTCTCGGAGAAAGGACCATCGGGAATTTAACAAACCTTCTTGAAACTATTGTAACTACCTCGAGTCCTACAGGAACCATTATTTCTCCTTATACCGCCAGTCATTCAAACGATGGAAGTCATTTTGACGTACA
>WEDG01004012.1:20195-76270 GCA_017591395.1 Schistocephalus solidus | reverse complement strand
TACCTCTCCGGGGAGAAAAGTTCGGCACCATCATCAGCGCCTACGCACCCTCACTGACGACCTCTGACGAGACAAAGAACAAAATCTACGAGGATCTACACGCTCTCCTGGCGACCGTGCCGAAGTCGGATAACTTACATGTCCTTGGTGACTTTACCGCCCGTGTAGGGACAGACGGTACCACGTGTAGAGGAATGCTTGGTTCCTATGGTCTCGCCGGCTTCAATAACGTTCATCTTCTCCTACGAACCTGCGCTGAACACCGCCTGATCCTGACCAAAACCTTCCGCCTCCCGATGCAGCAAAGGGTGATCTGAGTGCAACCCCGTTCGAGACACTGACACCTTTTGGACTATGTCTTCGTCCGGATGCGAGATCAACAGGGCGTATTTGTGACAAGGGGGATCCCCGGTGCTGACGGATGGACGGATCACCGCCTCATCATCTCCAAGATGAGGCTTTGCCTGCAACCACGCAGGAGACCTGCAGGGTAAGCTGCCAGCAGGTTTGTTTTTGAATGTGCCTGCTCACACTCTGCCCACCGAGAAGAACCAATTGCACAAAACCTACATCAAACGCCCTACCGCTGAAAAAAAGTCAGCCTTCTACCGAAGTCGCCATCTTGTACAGCAATGGCTGCGGGAGATGAAGGACGCCTAGATGGCCCGCAAGGCCGACGAAATACAAGGTTCTATAGACCGCAACAAATGGAAGAACTACTTCGCGGCCACCAAGACTGTAGATGGACCTGCCTTCAAAGGAGCCGCACCTCTTCTCAGTGCTGACGGAACTACCCTGCTTACTGCGAATACGCAAATCCTGAAGCGCTGGGTGGAGAACTACCAAAGCGTCCCACCACCACCCTCCACCATCTCCGACGCCACCATCGATCGACTGCCTGAAGTGGAAACGAACAATAACCTCGATGTCCTGCCCTCTCTCCAAGAAACCATCAGAGCATCCAAAACAAGACTGAGAGCGTGTAAAAACAACAACAGCAACACGGGTGACCCGAATTTCAAGGTTAAGGCAGGTGGGAATAAACAAAGAAAATCAGTTCATGTAGACAGGGGAAAAACAGAAAAGGTAGGGAACAACGCGTAAATAGGTCAGATAGAAAGACGTGGAGAATTTTCAAACTTGTTCCGCAGAAGATAACAGGTACCAAGAGGACGCAAACAGAATTTCGACGGTGATGTGCGAAATTTGGTTACTCAACCTCCTACGCTGGCGTCTTTTTAACAACTCGATGGATGCTGTTCTGTACAAAATGCCTTCCTCCTCAATGCCGGCTTCCAGCTGGGGAGGAATCTCGCTCGTTTTATCTTTGATGAAACGATATTTTCTGCCGGAACAGACTCGGCACTTCGGTCTGAGAGTGAGCATACATGAGAGACCGGAGCTCGTAGCCTATTTATATTTATCTTTCTTTACATCCGACCTCGGAAGTCCTGCTATCGGGCCGCGACGTTTCTGTGGAGAACTGACTCCGCTGTATGAGACTGGAATCAAAATCATACAGCGCTACCGTTGCGAAACGGGGCTGATGTGAAAGCAAGAACTCTTTCCTTGATAACACAGTTTCGGCTAGTGGGACCGCTTACGTCAGAACTCCGTTATTACGGTACCTCCAATGCCGTGAGATGAGACTGGCAGGATAACCGATTCTCAGGGGGTGAGAGCTACCAGCGTCTACAGCTCACTAAATATACACATATCCTGTCCTTATTACCACCATAACCCATCGGCGTTGTGGATCACTTGCGAATCCATCTCACTGAGATCAGTGAACCTTTGCCAGGAGCCCTCCCGTACACCCTTCGGTCAACATCGTCCACGGGCATTCAGTCATCGCACTGGCCTATTCGACCCTCGGTGCCTCAATAAAATCTGCGGTAAAAGACTGCAGTCGAAACCATTAACCATACCTCGCTCTAACAGATCACACGTCTCTAAACCACCTATGGGCCCTCTCGTTACCACTTGCCATCCTCCGTAAGGCCGTACTTCCTTCCGACAACAAGAATGTGACCGGCTTCACTATCGTCGGTATGTCGAGCGCAAGGTCGCATGTTATTTAATGTATCCTGGCGCATGAAGTGATTAACAAGTCATGTGGCATAAGGAAACGACTTTTCGAGCTCTGTGAGCCATCAGCCATTGGCGCATAAATCGGGATGGCGGGGGGTTATCGAGCCAGATTTATCGACGTTTAGCCCTGATTTATGCTCTTTTAAGAACAGGTCAAGTACCCTGCGGAGATGACGTCTCATCTGTTACAAAGCCTGCCTATCTTTACAGACAGGCAGTTTGCGGTATCATCCGAAACCTTTTGCTTGCAGGAACAACCCTCTGCTCTTTCTGCCGAGTTCCAACGGCATTATCACCGGATCTAGATACACAGTGGTACATTTTCAAGTTTAAATTCATATGCACAAGTACTAGATTGGCTTACTTATTGCGTACGGTTGCCTAGCTCTCATCCATCAGTGGGTGTGTAATGCGTGAATCACTTCATAAAAATGGAGTTTAACATTCCGAGCTAGAAGCAAAAAATACCCTAATGCTTTTTTTCGAAGTTTTTCGACTGCACCTTAAAAGTATCCGTTATAATGAGTAAATAGACTCAGCCATCAACCAGACATTTGTCACTGATAAATGCATGTTTTCGACCGCCCATCTTTCTTACCAGCCTTAATTGCGCAACCGTTAGTAAGGTATCGTGATTACGGAGTCTATTTAGGCACACTGCTCTCGTAGTCGTCGTTTTAGTCACTTGAAACAACATATGCTGCGCTAACGGTCCTCTCCCCTCAGTCCCCCTAGTTTCTGAGGTCACTCGTGACCAGGTAGGACATTTTGTTTCAAATGGCCTTCGTCTGTGGCCCTAGTTGACATCCGCTGCGCGCTCTCACGCCTTTCTGGTTATCATACAGAATATCCGCAAGCTTCTCGTCTGCGCCGTCTATCAGGCCGCTTGTATACTTTTTTGTTACGCGGTTTAGTAACCTGCAATTTGATTGGTTGGCGATATTGTCACGGCACTGGTACCAGCCACAAACACCCAGGCAATGTATTTGGCCGATTTTATGCCGTTGTATGGCGCAGCCGTGAGGGTGTAGGCACTCCGTGGGTCAATTATCAGATCAGAGCACGCTAGGCGTTACTCGGGATGCGCTATCATAATAAATGCCGAACATGGGGGGTGCGTGCTGGCACGCGTAGGCGCAGGCACTGACCATTTATGACATCCCAATCCGCCAACGTGCTGGCACGGTCAGGGAGTCTCCGGCCGCGCCAGCCACCTGCGACCGACCCCACCTCTGGTCTTCTCGACACGGCGCAGACGGTTGAGGGAAGAGAGGGTGTGTGATAGCTGCTGCAGCGTAAGCCTACTATCACAGAAAACTAATCTACGCACAAGTCGCTGTTCCTGCACCGCCATGCGCTATAGCACACAGTGGACATCGTCGGACCACGACGGTCGAACTGCCGGCTCAATTACCAAAAAATGGCAAGGTTATCTGAGTGGAATCCGCGGGTCGATCCGAGTTCCCTCAGTGTTAGAAAGGTAAAAGAGGCAATCTCTTTGCGTTCGACGGGCTGCCCTCTAGCAAGCCTTGTCTATTATTAAACGTCAAAATGTTTTTTTTTGAAAAGATTACTTATGTAGGGTTGTAATATTAATTATTCTTAATCCTCATCTCAAGATACTTCAGTCACACCAGGATGCTGGCTTTCGAACGAGCTTCGTTCCAGACGCCTGCAAGAACTATACTGTACAAATTACTACTTACTTCGTATGCTTTTGTACACTAATTGTCGATGCTCTTATAAATTCAAATATATAACTGTATTTGTTTCGTGAGAATATGTCCTCACTAAAGTTCAATCTAGTTTGTTCGGTCGCCGATCCCGTCACGTCACGTTACATAAACGAATAACAAAACCATAGCTTACTGGCAGATGTCTCCCCTTTGCCTCTGGTTTCTCACAGGTCCGGACCTCCTCAACCTTCGCTGCCATGCCTACCGTTCATTGGCTGTTTCCAGATCTCGCTGGTCCACACAAGCTTACTTATAGTAGCGTGCGGGCCTGTAGATAAGCGATCAAAAGCATATGTTCGCCGACTATCCTACGCATTAGAGGTGGAGTCGGACTGGTCAGGTGACGAATTACTGCTACTGCAATTTGAAGCATCGCGTGTATGACAAACGCTGGTAGGAGAGATTGTAAACCAGTAGGTTGCCTCGGCAACTACAGTTATGTGATGTAGGGACTGCCAGAGAAAACCTGCTTATCGGTCGATAAACAGTTAACAGCAGAAATAACTTCCGGATCACTAGAATAACTGGGAGAGGAGTTACTTGCAGTGGAAGGGGAAACGCTTTTTGCCTTTGAAGTTCTGTCCCAGGTAATGAAAAACTTATTTCCTCCAGCTGTATGCACGTGATGATGGAAAAAACAGGTTATGTATTTTTCTGCTGTATGCGTCTCTTTGCCTCGGCAAGCTTATATGTAGAGCCTTAACAATCAAATGTAACAGCTGGAGACCTCTGGTCTTAGGATCGTCTTTTAAAATGAAACTCATCCCCTTGACGCAGGGTTCACTATTAACACGCCGTGCCAAGAGGGAAATAAACGTGCTTGAGCTGGTATTCGTTCTTGTCTTCGCCAAAAGCGCAGTTGAAAACTGTCAGGCATGCCAATCGCGAAATCTCAGCTGCATCGCCATCTGCGCAGAAGCAGCCGGCAGCGGAGCATATTACAGGTGGATGCGTGAAAATGCGTTGGCATCAAATACCACCGTTAACATTTCCAGCGTCTTGGTTCAAAATCACTTCGCGTCAAGGTCATTCACTTCCTCTGCGAGTGTGGGTTCAGACGCTCTGACTTTGTCGCTGACTGATGGACAGCAACACATGCATCCAAATAGCCACATTAACAGCCAACCCCTCGGCCAATGCAACATAGGCCCCTAGGCGCACCACCACTCCGGTAGTGAAATACACATCGCTCGGAAACGAAACACTTGAACTTGCTACAGCACAGTCTCTCTCGCTCTCAAAACACACTCTGGCACCACCGACAGCCACTGCTGACCGTGACTGCTACTCGAGGTTCTGCGCACAATAAATGACCTCAGTCTTGTGCCTTATCCTGCAACTGAGAACTTAGAGTAGATTCCCTATCTCATGAAATGTCGATAACCGAAATTCTGAAATGTGTTTTTGATTCAAAAAAATTACTTAATTGGAATTTTCGTATTAATTATTTTGGAGCAAAACCCCACGATATTTCATTCACGGTAGAATACCGGCTTTGAAAGGAGCTTCTTTCTGACCACCCGCAAAAACTATACTCTGTAAAATGGCTACTTGAGTAGCATGCAATTTTCTCATTGATTCCAATGCTGATAATAATTCAAATATATTTTGCAGAAAACACGCAGAAAATATTATTTATTGTACTCATTTGATAGGAAATAACATTTTCAAATATTACAATTGAAAAAGGATGTCTTTCGGTTTTTAAGATTCTCATTATGAGATTTTAAAGACCTTGAAAGGTTCATCCATTTACAACGTATCCGTCAATTTATTAATGCTGCCTACAAGGTATACAACATGATTTATATGCATTAAAACACTGTATGAGAACTATGTGGCCGCAGCATTTTTTTGTTTTTACTTCCACAGAATTTATACAGCATGTAGTTTGGAAACCTTGAATTCAAGTGTAATGCCCAATAGAGCACAACATTATTCAGTAATTTAGAAACTTGTTAAAAATCGGAAGAAACCCTTTCTTCAATTATATAATTTGAATAAGAGGTGATTTACTATTAAAATGAGCATAAGAAGAAAATGTTGTGTGCATGTTTTCTGTAAAATATATTTGAATTATTAACGGCATTGAAAATGCATACTACTTAAGTAGCCATTTTTACTTTTTTCGGGCAGTCAGAAAGAAACTCCTTCCAAAGCCGGCACGATAATCAATACGACAACGCTGATTAAGTAATTTGTTTGAATCAAAAACCCATTTTAGAATTTCGGTTATTGACATTTCATGAGATAGGGAATCTACTGTAACTTGCTGATGGTAGCTATCTGAGTATGCTCACCACAGCCCAAGGCAGGTTTTATACTAGCCACAAATCTACAAAAGTCCACTTTTTGACATTGCGTCGACGTCTATTGGGTTTTTCCACCTGCGTCATAGAACTTACGTAATTATTCCCCATACCGACAGCGTAGGTAGTGGCTAAAAGCCCAGAAAAAGTGCGTTTCGTCGAACGTGTCTTGGGCGAAGAAAAAACATCATTCTTTCAAGACAAGAAGTACGGGGTACTTTTCTTTGCACTTACATCCCACCGTGCTGAAACATGTAAAAACCCCAATAAATAGGCTGTTGATTAATATTTTTCTCAAAAACTCGGCACACACATGCGAAAAAAAGAATCACAGTTTAATGCGAGGGTGGATTATTGGATAGGGCGAGAGTTGGAGGGAGAGAAGAACGGAGGGGAGGGGGAGAGAAGAACGGAGGGGAGGGGGAGAGAAGAACGGAGTGGGGGGGAGAGAAAAGAGGATTCAGGTGGCTTTGCAGTTAGGTCCCTGCCTCCGACACCGACATATCAATCACGCAAACTGCGTCCTCCGGGTTGATTGAGAGTTCAGCCGGCGTTCCGTCGTTGAAGGGTACCGCCAGACTTCCCGTCTATGCAGAGGTAACCGTCATCCATTCGCGAAACAAGTTTAATTCTGTCACAGAAAGCCGGATAGGGCAGTAAGAAGACGATACGCTTTTCTTCTTAACTCGACCTAGGACCTGAGATATTATCGATGGGGGACTAAGCAATATAACAGGAGCTAATAATGTCCTAGAATCAGCCCTACAACCGAATGCACGTATCTGCCAGCGAAGCTTAAGACCATACGCCACTCCGTCTCAGTCAACCCAGGGAATCATGTGTAATTAATGTTTCCGCACAAAGCGGTCACTCCATTCTGACCCGATTTGCGCTAACTGTCAAACGTGCCAGGATGCAAAGGCTCTAGCCGCCAGCCTCTTCAATGGGCAGGTGAAACCAGATGAGGCAGTTTGGTGCGCGTCTCTAACGGCAGGTATGGTTATGTTGGGGTAGACGGGCCATCTGCGTTGTGGAACGCGCAGACGGGGCTCCATTCTAGGCCAGCCAATGTGCTTAAGGTTGACCCTATTAGTCTTGCACTAAACTTGCCACTCCAGTGAGAGTTCGATGCCGTGAAAGTCTCCCTTGTCATAGTATAATTCATACTCAATTCATGGGCGCTTTATTAGGGTGGCAGCGGTGGTCATCGTTCTGTCTCACCTAAGAATTAGCAGGCGTGCAACAATGAGGACAGAGGGTGGCAATAGCATTAGCGGTAAGAGAAGCAACAAGAGCAGCAATAATAGTCCAATTAGTAGCAAAAGTAGTAGTGGCGCTGAAAGTGATCTTATTAATAGTACCCATAGTATACTTACTTGTTACGGCTGCGCTCATGTCTAATCTAGCCAAATTCAATGATGTCACGTACTGTACCTCTCCATGCGTGACGATTCGCGGCAGCAGACCTGGATAGCTCAACTCATTCTCTTCTCCAGCGACTGACACCGAATACTGAAGGTCCAAGCACCGCCTCCATATCTTGTCGAACCGTGTCGAGCCAGGTTTCAGTTGACCTCCTCTTCGGCGCCTCTAAGTGGGCAGCGGCGCCGGATCGAGAGCAGTAGAACTCAACTCATGAGGCGGGCGACGGAGAACGTGCATAAACCACCTCATTCGCCTTTTTTGGATGGCTTGAGATGTCCTGAATATATTTGCAGCGAGTGCGGACTGCCTCGTTTGAGACGTAGGCTGTGTATTTCGCTCAAAGTGTGGTTCTCAGGTAAAGATGGCCAAATACCTCCAGTTTTCGCTCATTTTCCACACGCACAACCCAGCCTTCACAGCTGTAGAGGACCGACCGGGCGGATGCATGGTACACGTGGATCTTCGTGGCGACCGAGATGCCACGTCGAAGGATCGGAAAAAAACGGCGAGCAGCGTCGATTCGGGAGACAATGTCATCCTTCCTCTACCAATTTGGCAGCATCCTCGCCCTGAGGTATTTGAAACTGCCTACTTCTTCATGTTGACGGCCATTAATCTCGAGGGGTGCTTTCTCCTGGTGAGGGATGCAGGTTCACAGCAATTCGGTCTTCTCGTTGTTTATGGAAAGGCCAGCCGAAATAGCGATCTCATTCACCAGCGACATAACCGACTGTAGATCACCAAAGCTCGAGACTAGCAAAACGATATCGTCAGCGTAGTCTAGGTCAGTCAGGCAGCGTACGGGTGCAAATTCCACTCCGTCAGAACCGTGTAGGGTCTTCCCGAGAATCCAGTCAATGACGTAGTTGAACAAAGTGGGCGACAGAATGCAACCGAGTCGAAGACCAGATCAAATATCGAAGATTTGGGAGAGATTGTTATGGACGAGGACTCGCGCAGTGGTGGAGCGATAGTAGGCCTTGATCAACGCAATGATTTTGACCGGCACACCACCAAGTTCCATTATTTGTCATAGGGACTCACGACGGACGGAGCCGAACGTAGCGGCGAAGTCAATAAAGCAGACGGCTGTCGGCTGTTGATAGCCATGGTGGAATTCCAGAATGCGCCTCAGAGTGAATATCTGGTCCACGCATCCACGCCCACCTCGGAATCCGACTTGGTTGGGACTCGTCCTAGAGTCACGTACAGACTGAAACCATCTGAGGACCATAGTGAAGACCTTCACAGTAACGTAGATTAGGCTTATGTCGCGGCAGTTCTCGCGCTTTGTCTTATCTCCCTTCTTGAAGACAGGCAAGAGGATGCCCGAACCCCAGTCACTAGGAACTACTTCGTCTCTCCACACTTGTTCAAGCACCTCATGAAGCCAGGGTGCCAGTTTCGATACAGGCCTAGTAGATTTCTGTGTGAATACCGTCCTCTCCAGGCACCTTGTTGTTGTGCAGCCTCTGTATTGCATCGACAACTTCTCACTCGCAAGGGGGATCGTACGACAGGTTTTTTGCGACATCGAGGCGTCCCGCACGTGGCCTTTTGCGTACAGATGAGAGGGGAACTTTCAGGCGTGCGCGAACGAGGACATGGTCAGACTCGTGGGCGTTACCAGTTTCGGCATCACGCATCGATCTGCTATTGTGAACCCAGCTGCGGAAACTTGAACCAACTAGAATGTAGTCGATCTGACTCACTGTATGAACATCGTTTGAATTCCATGTCATTAGATGTTTGTGGCGGTGTTGGAAGCGCGTGTTCATGACAATCAGTCGGTTCTGATCAGCAAAATTCAGCATTCTCTCACCATTGTCGCATCGAGAGCCAAGCCGAAACCGGCCAATAATGTGACTGTTTGACGAGTCCCCGGGTCCAGTCCTACCATTCCAATACCCCGCAACGATCAACAGATCACGGCGAGGTAGCCTACCTACTAACTCCTGCAGCTGCAAGTAGAAGGCCCCTTTATCGCGTTGTTCCGCAGCTGATGTTGGTGCGTACACGGAGACGACAGAGATGTTGGTAAAGTGACCCTTCAGTCGCGCGTAAGCCATTCGGCCATTGACTGGTTTCCACGCGAGTAGTGCACGGTTTGCTTGTTCCGAGAGGGCAATAGCCAAACAGGTCTACCAAAGCGAGTCCCGTGGGCCGCTGTGGTACAGAATGAAATGGGAGTTGACTCCCGGTATCTTTATTTCTCTTGAACCTGAGTGGGGGATTCGGACTTCAGACAGGCAGCCGACATCCACGTGGTACTGATGAGGACTGCGTGACGTCAGACTTTATGTACCAGGGTCCAGAAAAGTTCGCACATTCAAGCATCTAATACCAAGAGTCGGTTCCCGGTTGAGTATTCCAACTTGCATACTATTCGCCTGCACCACTGGACCAGGGTTGCGGAGCGCGATGGTTCCCGCGGACGCCGTAGCACGGATCGTAGTACTGTAATCGGACATTGTTCATGAGGTTTCTTGGGGATTTTGAATACAGACGGATCCCCAACAGCCTCTCGGATTGTTTTGTTCGAGGTTGTCTCCTCTAGCGCTTTGGTTCAAGAACCTAACCACAAGGTAGCAATGGCAAGCAAACTTATTTAATGGTGGTTCACGGTCACCATGTCATAGTGCCGTCATATGGATTTGCGGCTGTTTATAATGCAGTCGGCGTGCCAGGCCTCAGCCCTCCGCACCCTGGTAGCACCCATAGTATAAGTAATGGCAGGAGTAGCAGCAGTAGTATTAGTAAAAGGTAGTAACAGTAGTAGTAATATAATTAGTAGTATAAATTGTAGTAGCATTGCTGGAAATAGTAGTAGTAGTACTTGTAGTGGTAGTTGTAGTAGTAGTGGTGCTGATTGTAATGTTAATAGTATTAGTGACAGTATTCGTGGGGATAGTAGTGGTGTTGGTATCAGCAGTAGCTGTTGTGCTGTTGTTGTAGTGGTGCTCATATTAATATTATTAGTGGGAGTAGTAGTATTAGCAGTAATAGTAATAATATTAGCAGAGCCGATGGTAATATTAAGGGTAGTGGTGTAGTAGTAGTAGTAGCAGTAGTAGTAGTAGTAGTAGTAGTAGTAGTAGTAGTAGTAGTAGTAGTAGTAGTAGTAGTAGTAGTAGTAGTAGTAGTAGTAGTAGTAGTAGTACTGTCCCCCGGACTGAGAGTTAGGCTGCAATTGCTCTTTCTCAATGTGGCCTTTACGGAATTCCCATTCTACTGGAATCCGGGCCGCCCCTCCATTTTTGTTGTGTCCTTCTTTGTGGTGGGCCACAGTGCGGGGAGCCTGCGCCCTCTCCCATATCCAGTTTTCTTGACGCTGTTTTGACACAGGGCACAGATGGGGGAGTGGAACAGGCAGTGGGGTAGACGTATCGCACGTCAACTCTCACTACAATCCAGTTCAAATCCCTACGTCACCATTCTGTGGAGCCCACGGTGGACATCGTCCAAAGTGACGGTCGAAATGTTAGTTGTAGTACTTGTGGTACTGTTAGTACTAGTAGGAGTAGTAGCAACAGGAGTGATGTTGGTAAAAGCACCCGTAACCGACCAAGTTTAGTGTGAGAGTCACAGTGGACTTTTTACCCCCGATAAAAGCCGTTTGAAGCAACAGCTCTCAGGAAGAGCTGACTTCTACACGGTTGCAGCTGTCACATTAACAGAACAGACAACAAAGACACAGTAAACCAACTCCAGCTTCACTCCCAGGGATAATATCGTACGGTGAATCAATAAGAAAACAACAGTAATGACAATAACATCGAAACGGTCATATGAAAACCAGAGCCATCACTAAAGGACACGTACTTGTATGCAAAGCCGAAGGGAGGGCCAAACTTGAAGATACCTAAAAAAAAGAGAGCAGCGGTGCGTTTAGGCTGTTTTACGGTTGTGGAAAAAGGTTTACAATTCGGACTTATCAGAAACCAGAGGGCAAAGGGGAGACATCTGCCAGTAAGCTATGGTTTGTTATTCGTTTATGTAACGACGTGACGGGATCGGCGACCGAACAAACTAGATTGAACTTTAGTGAGGACATATTCTCAAGAAACAAATACAGTTATATATTTGAATTTATAAGAGCATCGACAATTAGTGTGCAAAAGCATACGAAGTAAGTAGTAATTTGTACAGTATAGTTCTTGCAGGCGTCTGGAACGAAGCTCGTTCGAATGCCAGCATCCTGGTGTGACTGAAGTATCTTGAGATGAGGATTAAGAATAATTAATATTACAACCCTACATAAGTAATCTTTTCAAAAAACAAAAACATTTTCACGTTTAATAATAGACAAGGCATGCTAGAGGGCAGCCCGTCGATGGGAATATGTTTCAGAAAATGTGTTAGGTTCGGATGTCGTGGTGGTACTTATGGCTGTACTGGTCAAACTTCCGCTTAAAAGTGTCAACGGATGGGGACAGGATTATGTCAGCCGGCAGAGCATTCAAGGCCTTAATCACTCTGTCGGAGAAGAAGAACCTTCTTGTGTCGAGTCTTGCACCTGTCACACGTAGTTTAATGGGATGTCCTCGCAAAGTAGTGGTAGTGGCCAGCTCAAAGAAGTCGCCAGATGCAAGGCAACAATCCTGAAGCCGCAGCATTCGAAAGGCTTGTATTAAGTCGCCGCGTAGCTGTCTATAGTCCAGAGGAAACAGATCAAGATTAGACAATCGTGTCTCGTAAGGCAGGCAGCTTTGACCTTGAACAAGCTTGGTTGCACGTCTTTGGACCTTCTCAAGGGTGTTGTGGTCTTTGACAGACCCACTTGTGGTCTTTGACAGTGTGCCTAAATAGACTCCGTAATCACGATACCTTATTAACGGTTGCGCAATTAAGGCTGGTAAGAAAGATGGGCGGTCGAAAACATGCATTTATCAGTGACAAATGTCTGTTTGATGGCTGAGTCTATTTACTCATTATAACGGATACTTTTAAGGTGCAGTCGAAAATCTTTGAAAAAAAGCATTAGGGTATTGTCTGCTTCTAGCTCGGAATGTTAAACTCCATTTTTATGAAGTGATTCACGCAGTACACACCCACTGATGGATGAGAGCTAGGCAACCGTACGCAATAAGTAAGCCAATCTAGTACTTGTGCATACGAATTCAAACTTGAAAATGTACCACTGTGTATATCTATCCGGTGATAATGCCGTTGGAACTCGGCAGAAAGAGCAGAGGGTTGTGCCTGCAAGCAAATTGTTTCGGATGATACCGCAAACTGCCTGTCTGTAAAGACAGGCAGGCTTTATAACAGATGAGACGTCATCTCCGCCGGGTACTTTACCTGTTCTTAAAAGAGCATAAATCAGGGCTAAAAGTCGATAAATCTGGCTCTGTAACCCCCCGCCATCCCGATTTATGCGCCAATGGCTGATGGCTCACAGAGCTCGAAAAGTCGTTTCCTTATGCCACATGACTTGTCAATCACTACATGCGCCAGGATACATTAAATAACATGCGACCTTGCGCTCGACATACCGACGATAGTGAAGCCGGTCACATTCTTGTTGTCGGAAGGAAGTACGGCCTTACGGAGGATGGCACGTAGTTTCTAGAGGGCCCATAGGTGGTTTAGAGACGTGTGAGCTGTTAGAGCGAGGTATGGTCATAGGTTTCGACTGCAGTCTTTTACCGCAGATTTTATGGAGGCACCGAGGGTCGAATAGGCCAGTGCGATGACCGAATGCCCGTGGACGATGTTGACCGAAGGGTGTACGGGAGGGCTTCTGGCAAAGGTTCACTGATCTCAGTGAGATGGATTCGCAAGTGATCCACAACGCCGATGGGTTATGGTGGTAATAAGGACAGGATATGTGTATATTTAGTGAGCTGCAGACGCTGGTAGCTCTCACCCCTGAGAATCGGTTATCCTGCCAGTCTCATCTCACGACATAGGAGGTACCGTAATAACGGAGTTCTGACGTAAGCGGTCCTACTAGCCGAAACTGTGTTATCAAGGAAAGAGTTCTTGCTTTCACATCAGCCCCGTTTCGCAACGGTAGCGCTGTATGATTTTGATTCCAGTCTCATACAGCGGAGTCAGTTCTCCACAGAAAGTTCGCGGCCCGATAGCAGGACTTCCGAGGTCGTATGTAAAGAAAGATAAATATAAAATAGGCTACGAGCTCCGGTTTCTCATGTATGCTCACTCTCAGACCGAAGTGCCGAGTCTTTTCCGGCAGAAAATATCGTTTCATCAAAGATAAAACGAGCGAGATTCCTCCCCAGCTAGAAGCCGGCATTGCGGAGGAATGCATTTTGTACAGAACAGCATCGAGTGGTTAAAAAGACGCCAGCGTAGGATTTTGAGTAACCAAATTTCGCACATCACCGTCGAAATTCTGTTTGTGTCCTCTTGGTACCTGTTATCTTCGGCAGAACAAGTTTGAAAATTCTCCACGTCTGTCTATCTGACCTATTTACGCATTGCTCTCCACCTTCTCTGTTTTTCCCCTGTCTACTTGAACTGATTTTCTTTGTTTATTCCCACCTGCCTTATCCTTGAAATTCGGGTCACCCGTGTTGTTGTTGTTGTTTTTACACGCGCGTGACGGGCGCTAGCGCACACATTTTGTTTGTTGTCGTTGGCCGAATCCTTTGTTTTGGCTACGGGTTGAGGTTTGCATGTGGTTTAGTCTTCGTTATTGTCTTTATTAATAGTACCGTACTAACGCCAATTGTGGTTTTGCATTTCGAGTTAACGTACGTGTTACTCTGGGATACCGAAGCGTCAACAACAGTACCATCCGAACGCTTGAGATCCGAGCCACCCTCAAACAGCCAGGTGCATGAAGCGTGGAATAAGTTGTTTGTGGTACGCGTAGACGGGCTGTTTGTCATTTTGAACAACCGTCCGCGCCAACCTCCGGCCGTCCTGACATGGACTTGCCACCGGAGCAAAGTAGGTGAGGGGATAGAGAAGAAGATGCTGCCGAAGTCTGCTTCACCATAATCTAATTCACGCACAAGTCGCTGGTGCTGTACGCAGTGGGTCACGTAGTGGACGGCGTCGCTTACGATGATTGTACTGCCATGTATAGCAGGCCACAATGGGGCCCCGAATGTATCTCCAGTCGGCAGACTGCATTCGAAATTCCTTATGACGAGAAATCCAGCACACTTTCAGCTACCAACGCGCCTCAGCGGTCAGGGTTTGCGAGGTTGACAACTGGTCAGATAATTTAGTCCTTTCCAACGTGTCGGAGAATCTTCATTCAGTGGCCAACAGGTGTACAAGATGCCTGGTGAGTTCCCCATTCAAGTTCATGCTCACTAGTGTTATCTTATACGCACCATAGGGACAATCATTGCGAAGTATGAAAGTTGGGTCAAAGAGTCTAGCGCATTACGATCAGTTAATATATCCACCCCAACCTCCTCCTCCTCCGTCTTAGACGAATGGATCATTGGACCCCTACAGACAATTAAGAACGCCTGCTGCATGCGGGTCTTATACACCACCATGCTGTGGAAATACAAAGCAACAAGGCCAAGAGGGGGCGAGGGAGCGTGAACTCACTATTTGCAACGAGATCGCGAATCGCATAGCCCATGTGCGGCGCCTCTGGACTGAAGAAGAGCTCCTGATTGTACTTCTGCGCAACAGCTTCTGCCAGTTCCGTCAGGGACTTGCCGCAAAGACTGCGGGTTTTTGCGCAGGTCCTTTGTAAGGGGTTAACAAGGGGTAGGTCGGAATGGCAGCCAGCAAAGCCCCCACGTGACTGCTGCTGCAGCTGTTGTAACTCGGGGCGCTCATTGGAAGCACAGGCAACCAATTCCTCTTCGGTCAGCGCAAGCAGCGAGTGAACAAGCGAGGGAGTCACGCGGTTGGTGTTGTAGTACCACGCAGAGGAACCGGTGCCTGTGCAGACAATGAGACCGCTCGATTTCTGCCGAACAAATTTCGAGCCGTCCAGGGAGATTTCGTATTCTGATACCCTTTCGGAGGAAAGGGGAAGAAACCGAGACAAAAACCCATCAATCCATTCCTTTAAAACTACTCGTGGGTATATGTAATCATATAGTCTAGAAAACACGCTTACGTCATGCTATGCGCCAACCAGTGAGGCATACGCATAAAAATAACTGAAACGACTCCTACATGAAGCAGTGAAGTCAGTCGGAAGTTCAGAGGGGAGGGCGTGGAAGTGAGAAAATGCGTCATGTTTTGAAACACTTCAAATACTCCGTGAAAAAAAACAAACAAACAACCATGCTGCAACGGAGGAAAAAAATGCAGTTAGTTATTTTTTGATCGAACAGTTAATGAGTGACCTTCGTTTCTCTCAAGGGCGTGCGAAAGCGCTCGGCCGGTGGCCCAATTAGATAGCACGAATACACAAAGAAAGTGTAAATAAGTCAGTTAGTAGGTTCCTCTGCGGTAAGGCAGAAAAAAATCTTTATGTAACAAGAAATATCCCGACTGAATAGAAAGCACCTGCGTTCATGAATTTTCACTTGTATCAAGTGGCTAGCTGTACGAGATGGTTTACCCTAACCCACCACCATCAGACCCACAGCCTTCACTAACGGATATATATATGATGGTGGTGGGTTAGGGTAAACCATCTCGTACAGCTAGCCATATATATATATATATATATATATATATATATATATATATATATATATATGTATAAATAAATCGGAGCCTTCGAAGACAAGGGAGACCGAAATGGCCATTTTTAGCCATCATCAGCCAGTCATACCCCATTTCAGATATGAATGATTTAGTAGGAACCCAATCTTTGTTACATCCGCACGCTTCTGTCATTTACTGGGCCCAGTTGTTTACTGTGCGGCTATCCTTTTAAAAAGCACAATTAGAATGCTCCCTTCTATCCTCTGAACATTCATCCATCGCGGTCGATAACCGGAGACAGGTCCCCAAATGCCAGGTATGAAAAATAGGAGAAGAGGGAAGGCTGAAGAGCAGGAAATGAAGACGAACAAGAAGAATAAGAAGATTAGGAGGAGGATGAGGAGGAGGGGGAGGAGGAGGGAGGATGAGGGCGAGAATGATTATGTCAGGGATTATAGATTTTAAATTAGGCAGCGGACCTACACGCCCCGAGCCACGTACTCAGGGCGGAACAGTTAAGACGGGGATAAATGCATATAGAAATATGCAGCCTTAGTAAATATCGGTGAGAATGGGCAGGGAAAGGCGGACGAAAGAGGTAAAAATACTCACCTTGCACTCATTGAGCTGCTGACAAACACCTCATTGAGAGCACGGAATGGGAGAGTGCGAGTGAGGGTAGCGGAGTCTGGAGTCTGAGATCTTGATTTGTCCAAATTTTCAGTCCCTTTTGCAACCCGAGCAGGTGAAAAATTGGGAGAAATATTGTAGATGTTAACGATTTCAGGGTGCTGAGTTTCAAGAGGTGCAATGTAGGGAGCCAGCCGCAGGCGGATACGTTGGCGCCAAAATCGACTGAAATAAAGACAGAGAGAGATGGATACAAATCAGGAAGTGGGTTTCAAGGACAGTCAGAAACCAAATTCTAGACCAGATTTGTGATCCAGTTTGCCCCGACAAACTGAGAGTCTGTATTGGTGGGAGGACCGGCAGGTGTCGATGGAGCAGTTTGTATTCTTAGTTTAACAAATAGGTGACTAAAGGTGCTTTGACAAGCGAAAAAACTAAGCGATGCTAGGCATACGCACTACAGCATCACTAAAGAGTGTGAACCCCAGCTTAAGAAATTCGATAATTGTCCTCGTAATACGACAAATGCGGAGATTATAAATGAGACTTTGTCTAACGGTGACATCGCTTCAGGCCCATTAAGACTGCTTGTATTCACCCATTCACTTGTTAAGTTACCATGAAAATTTCCGTCAGTCTGGCAGAAAAACCGCTTACTTACAAGTTTTGAATTAAAGTGCAAGTGGATTGGGCATAATCAGGGACCCTCTAAGCTGTCCTACCTGAATTTCCCTAGCATCAGTCTGTCAACGAACTCAGGAATACGTCGGTACCACCAGTTCGCGGTGCAAAGTGATCCTTCGGATCTACAAAAAATAAAACAGACAGAAGCTCAGGAGAGCATAAGCACATCGTTGGCCTCAACGCAGACCAAAAAAAGTTCAAGAATCTAGCATGTCGTGGAAACGTGATGGTAGGAAAGTGAGGTTGAAACAGGTTTCAAATATTAAAATAGGGTATTCGGATTTGAAAAGATTGAGAGAAAGACTGTCAGAGGGGAAAACTTACGACGCAGGACGACTGTTAAGACCCACAAGCACCTTATCCCTTGAAAGAACCTTGCTGGCCGCAGAGAGGAATGTGCCATCACCACCAACACTTATGATTAAATCAGACCACTCTGCATCGCTAAAGTCGTACTCTTTGAAGTCAACAACACGCACTTCAACATCGTGGGCCCTGAAAGCAGTGGGGAAAGTGAAAAGTTAAGTAACCAGTAATTGTGGCCTTCGAAGAAGTGTTCATACAAGGAAGGAAGTACCCGTCGTTCTTAACCGCCTACAAACGACCACCGGGAAACATATTCAAGTTTAAAAATACACCGAGATTTCAACTTTTCCATGTATTATGCTAACCCGTTCGTATGTGGTGCCATGAGATAACTACCAAAATATACTACTTGCTAAGCTAATGCAAAGTTCAAAAAAGTCAGAAAATAGTTGGGTAAGAAGACGTTTTTTTCGGCGGTGTCATAAAAAATTTAGCGCGTTTGGTAAATGCTAAAAAAGGTATCAATTGTTTAATTATATTAAGAACAAGCCTACTGCAGACTAAAATCCTAGCAAGCCCATAGGAGACTTCACTGGTATATTGCGACACAGCAAACAGACCGCGCTGTTCAGGACTTAAGGTTTTGTAGTGAGTGCCTGCTCGATGCAGAGTTTTCGCTAGAAAGTTCAAAATAAAATTCGAAGACGCACCTGAGGCAGCGAGTAAGCTCAGCAATTATTTGAGCATGGAAACGGTGGGCCCTCTTCATATCGTTAAAACTTTTGCCTCTTTCCAGTATCTATGAGTAAACATTAAGGTAAATTCAGTAAAATTCTAAAGACGTCCTGTGGTTTGGTAAAATCAAAGTCAAAAAATCCCTTAATTTAAAAATTGTAGAACATTGTCCTTTGGTGGGTGACGTAATTTAATGACTTTCACGTTGGTCAGCAATACGTGCGCGCTAAAAAAACATGAACACTTAATTGTACGTAAGTGGTATGTACTGTCTGTGAGATGCACGCCGGTAACTCTCATGGCGTTTACGAGGTCATCAAGAGAAGCCAGGTTGGTCCTAAAGCTTTATAAATTTATTTTATTCGCTACAGGAACAGATAATTTTCCATTATCATCTATGTGTACTTATTTTTTACAACCTTGACAACTGCTTATACAGACGATAGTGTAACATAAACTTTGTGTGATATGGTTTGAGGCTATTAAACGTAGAAAATGGCTGAAAATTGAAACAAGGTAAACGGAACGTATGTACCCCTGCTTTGTGGAATTTAGTTACATCTCCAATTTATTTCAAGCGAAATAAAATACCTAATAGAAAGCAAATACTACATAAAAAGTAGGAAACATTTACAGGCATTCCTTTCGAGGGATAAATCAAAAGAACCATGCTTTAAAGAATCCGTTAGGTCTTCAGAATAATTTATGCCTGTCGATAAGAAGTTTTCTCCCGAAATTTTCGTACCCCAAAGTTAAACGAATGTTTCGCAGAGGCCTTCTCCGTCTTCTCCTAGAGAGGAGGACGCCATCCTTTTAATAATTTACTTTTATAACGCTATTAGCGTGAACGCCAAGACTGGCTTCTGGCACACACTGAACAGACGCCACCAGATTTGGACTCAAACTTGGGGCGCTTTTGGGTGAGAATGATTAGCCTATTATATCAAATAAGCAAGAAATGGCCTTCCTAATCGCTTAGGTCAATGGCACAAAAGGAGGCAGAATGTCGTAAGATAACAATTAGTCTTAAAAATCGCATAAATAATTGTTACAAACAGCAACTCGATATTAGTTTCCTTACATTAAATACAAAGGATGAGTTTCAAAAGCATACAGCTATAACAAGTATTGTAAATGGTTGCACACTGAGGTCAAAACGGTCAAGTTTCTTCCCAAATAGCTTGATTTAATCCGAAACTGAAAAATCGAGAAATTCAAAAGATATCTCCACTTTAAAAGTAACGTCGGCAACACTTATGTGCAGAGACCATGCTTCTAGCTAAATGCAAAACTTTAATCTCCAGAAAAAAAACTGGGTTAAGAGGGAAAAATTTGCAACCCATTATGAAGTTGGCTTGGTTGCTCTGTTAAAAATAACTTCATTTAATTTATCCGTTTAACAGGAAACGCTGTCTAGCACCTGAAGTCTTACAATTTGAATGCCCCCTAAAAAAACTGACTGGAAAATTTATGCAGTAATTTGTCTACTGGATTGAAGGAATTTCAGAAACTGCTTAAACTCTTCGACATTTTGGTGCACACAGAAAATATTGCGTACTCGAAAAAGCTGCCAATCTATATGAATGAAAGACCAAAGCCACTAAGGAAATAGCTTAATACACCACATAGATTACGATATCGGAATATATGAAACATTTTTTTCAAAAAGCATTACATTGTCAAACCCCGAGTTTCAAAGAAGTCTTGTTTTGCAAATGGAAATTCAGGAAGAAACCAACATACAACGAAACTGAAATACCATAGCAGTTTTTTCTTACGGCAAATTTGTTAGATGGCATGACAAAAGCCTTACGGAAAGAATCAGGCGTAAGGTAAAGATTAAAATATGGGTTTACATATTACTTTAGAGTCACGGATATACTCATGCTTTCATTAAATTTTAGAATCAGTTTCACTCTGAAAAACTATTTAATGATTACAGCTAACGACTGCCAATTTTAAACCTGTATCTTATATATTCTAGGTGACGTAACAGCGAAAAGAACTAAAAATTATTCAAAGGCAATAAAAGTAGATTATTCATGAAGATCTTTGTCGAACTAGCCCGTGAAACGTGCCTTATTCGAAATTGCTTTTACATACGAAACATTCCGATACAAAAATTGCGAACGGTAAGGGAAGGTAGAAAAATAAAAACATAAACGCAAATCGTTGGCATACATACACTTTTCTCAAGCGCTGCTTCGTCTGTATAGGACGAACGCGATTGTTCGTGTGCATAGGCAGAGCGTTTAGATACAATCAGAGTTCTCTTGAACGGAGAAAGTTTGTTAGTTGTGACATCTGTTAGCGTTCGACAAAAGATTCGAAGGGGGGTAAGCACAGAAGATAAAAGCACGACATGTGCGCCACACATGATGCTAAAAACGACGAATAAAAAACAGCCCAATGCGCTCGGTTAGCGAGCGTCGGTTTTCACCATATTCTAACAAACTTATGTGCATGAAACTTAAAGTTCCAGACACTAAATTTTTAGTTATCTTCAAGTCGTGCATAACATTGGAAAATATACATTTTGCACTCTTTCAAACATCTGAAAATGCTATGAACCTTCAGTCCAACCCAGAACCCTGTAAGACCTTAAACATGGAGGGAATTAGGAAGATTCCAGATAGCACAATGATTAAAAGTAGTTGACTAATGAACACCAGTGTATTTCTTTCCCTTTTAATGCAAACAAGCAAAATTGTTTATGAGCGAACTGAAGGGAAAGATTCTTAGCAGTGAAAGTGAAGTATTTCAGAAAAAGTCCGCATTTCGCACGAAAAGGACCAAAAATTATGACAAATATGTATCCAACACGAAAGCCATTGGTTTCATAAGAAGTAATAACATACTGGATAGAAATTTCCCTGACCATAGTCACAAAACAACAAACGCGCCTCTTAGTCTGAGCGGTGAACACACAAGCATGTCTGGTTTACTTGACATTATTGAATATTTTCATTTCCTTTATTGATTGTGCTTATTCATTCCGTGATTACGATCAATATTTAGGGCCATGACTTCCAACTGCTATACAGTTGCCTTTGGTACCAACGATATATTTCTTTGAGGAATTATACTGTGGGATCGTTTGAATTTCACAACATCTTCGTTGCCCTTTTTAATTGTCTCGGATGTTAAAAATCTATTTGTTTATATTTTACGATTTAATCAACAAATTTCAGTCATTCTTTGGCATAAAAAATAATGGCCAAATACTTTTTTGCTGGCATTAGATATTTTGCTGCTTTCTAATAATACTTCGGGAGAATTAATCCTTTGATATGGAGGACTTTTCGATTTTCGAGTAACTGACACTAATGGGACATAATTTCAGCTAACAACCTTCTGCAGTTGACTAGGAGGTACTAGTGGACTTTTATGGGTGGAGAAATAAATAACGTATTGTTGTCTTGAAATCCCCCAAGATCACTCATGGTCGGTTTCCGTAGAGTTAATCGGATATTCATACTGTGAGACCGTAGATGACATTGGATGTGACTTGCTCAACACGACGACAGGAATAGTCATTTCTATATTGCTTGCCGACCGTTCAAAATTTTTCGGTTTCCTCTGCAATGGGGTGGGAAAACGGAAGGAAACGGAGCAATACCATTTTCAACAGAATTCTCTACTACTTTCCTTCCTTTTTTGCAGTCGATTTCTATCAAAGAAAAAATGGTGACTACTATTGGGTGCATTTCGACTGAGGCAGCGCTGTCGCATATCGTGCGCAACTCTGAATCCTTAGCCCCAGCTTTGCAGAAACATATGCTCACCATCGATAGTAGACATACGAGTTGGGGTATTACGCATCCTAAAACTGTGCTTGCGTTTTATCCGTTCCTCAGTAAAAGAGCTGATTGCCCCAATGACTTGAAAGGCTTGTTCAATAATGCTCTCGGGGGTACATGTCATTCGTCCATGTAGCAATAGGTCTACTGTTTCGTCAGGCGCAACCTTCGAATTTGGATTCTAATTGTGGATCTCCCTGGATCTTCATCGTTCTTGGTATTTGTATCGAATGTATACTGTTGCAGCTCTGATACGCCAATATTTCAGCATGCCGAAACAATACAGTTACGCTCGGATGATTATTCTGGAATCTTCGCAGGAGTATACACTTCATTATATGCGTAAAGATTCAAGGTCCCGATATCTTATCGCGTTCAGCATCTCCTGAAGAAGACCAAGAAGAAGAGGGGGCGAGTTCATAGACCAAATTGTATGTGTACTGACATTTCGAAAGCCTTCTTGTTTCCATTATCAGAGTATAGTGCTTGCTGCTCCTGGTGGTCTTGAGTTAGTTAGTCTTGCCACGTGCCTCGTATTATATCATGGTGTAGGCGTGAACTTTGACCTGCCCGATCGCTGCTGATTTCCTTAGACCTCCCCGAGGTTAAACGCCGGCGAGCTCGCGTGACCACGGTCCCCTTTGGAGCTGTCGTAGGTTTAAGCAAGGCAGCGTGTCTGTTGGCCTCCCCCACGTCAATCAGCGGACTGATCAGTCGTTGCTGCTCTCGTGTGATGTTCTCCGTTTTACGGTCCATTGGTGAGGCAATGTTTGAATTTGGTCATGTGACATTCGGCCACCACCCCGATTTTCCGTGAGCGTGGGGTTTCAGTTCCGTGTGCTCATTTGCCTTATTGGCCCTGGCTGAACTGATCCGAGCCTTGTACGAAGCGCTTGGTAGGTGGGATGTAAGGCTATAGCTCGGTTGAGTGTGCCAGTCGAGGGCCAACTCTCGAGCACCAGTATGGCCATCTTCTCATTGGCTCGTCCAATCACCCTCGTTTTCTCAAAGGTGAAATCGTGGTTCAGCTGTTGTGCATGACCGTAAACCAAAAAAAACTTGTCTTTGCGGTTGATTGGAAGTTGGTGTTCATGCAACCTTGTGCCCAGACGCTTGCCCGTTTCACCAACATACCTTACATCACAATCGTGGCATGGTATACTTTTAACCACTGCTGATTGTTCTGTTACTGGTAGCGGCTCTTTGGGCTTCATGACTTGCTCTCTGATAGTGCATTCTGTTTTATGAGCCACGCCAATCCCAAAAGGTTTTAGGATTCTTGCAGTCGCCTTTGAAACGTCCCTCACATAGGGGATTGCGAGCCAACAATTTGGCTTCTCTTCGTTCGACCACTCAAACTGAGGCTTCCTGTCTCGTTTTCACTACCAGGTCTCCCGGCACTAGCAAATCGACAGCATTGGAGTTGGTTTGAAATTTGCTTCATAACTTAAGTAGTTTCAAATATGTGCCCGAAATCTGTGAAGAAACACCCTACATCATCACTAACTAGATATGGGCATTGAAATTGGCGAAGATTCAAATGTTCAAAAAAGTGCACCGACCCACAGGCGAGTGCATTGACCACTAAGCTATCCAGGGACGGTGGTTCTTGTGAAGATTTTAGTTCTTAAAGCAAGACCAATTACAACATATATCACAAGGATGGATTTTTTTCGCTCGTGCCCCTTCCCGCTAAGCAAGCAAAAATGTTCGTTGATTTCAAGCACGTAACAAATGAAGATAAAAATTGTGCGGGTTTCTTAAATCTCTTACAGAAAATCTTAGGACTGGAAGCTGAGGTGAACAAGCTAAATTTATTAGCTCAGTCAGCCATCAAGCTCCCAAAATAAAGGGAAACTCAAAGGAACAGAAAATGGAGGAGGTAACTAAGCGAAGGAAAGGGGATCCTACAGCGAGCTTATGAGCAGCAGTATATTTGAGGGAGAAGTAGGTGAGTAACCTTTGAATTCCCTTTTTGTACATGCGAGTTGTGGTATCAAATAAATAGAATCTCGGGATTTTGAAGAGGCCAATTGATATGAGCCAACTGGGTGGAACATAGTGGGAAAAGATCCGACAGTTAAAAAACCTCCCAGTGAAATTTATGAGAAAAAACTGTCACCCTTCGGGGGTGTCTGACGGGGGGCATCGCGGAGGTCACCTGGATCATCAACGAAGTGCGGAAGATGCAGCCAGACACTCGCTTGCTGGTTGCAGCGTCCACTGACTGATTTCAAGGCAGAAATATCCGCCCAGATCATCCTCGGTCCGTTGCGGTTCGAACCAAGGGAGAACGTTCTTAGACCGCATGAACTAGGGCCGCCAGATTCGGCTGATGGGAACACTCATGGTGTCTCCAAGGTTTGCTGATAGTTAAGCAGGGAAGACCTTGGGGACCTCCGCATGGTAATTATGGGAGTGCGAATCCTCAAATGAAATTAATAAACATAAAGAAATGTTACTTAAATATAGCTAGTAGTATTCTAAATACCTTATTTCTGACATCACACTTGCAGCTTTCAATTGGTTTTGTAGCTCGCACCATTATATCGATTTAACTTTCGCTTAAAAGCCTCCAGGGAGTCCTACATAACAACATCCAGAGGAAGATTATTCCAAGCTTCGATTACTCTTTTTGAGAAGAAGGACTTCCGAGTGCCTATCCTAGCTCCAGTCACACGTAATTTGAGAGGATGACCTCTCAAGTTCGTTGTTGTTGCTAACTCGAAGAAATCACCCGCGACAATACAACGGTCCTGAACGCGTAGCATGCGGAATGTTAGCATCAGGTAGGCCCGAAGCTATCTACAGCACAAGGAGACTGGCGAGAGAAATCATGGAGGCCTAGCAATAGGACGCAAGAGCATTTAAATCGTTGTACTCACCGTTTGAGCCTGTCCATACGACGAATAGATGAAGGAGGATGACGGAACTCACACTAGAGGGGTTTATTTTTATTCAAATAATGATTTCGGCTGTCCGCCTTCAGGGACTCGAGAGTCATTGACCTAACTCTCATTATATGGCACGTGGAATTTACGCTTTATTGCTAGTGCTCTGTGTGTCGGGCCAATCGGGCCCCCGTTTCGTTGTGGTCTGGGGTATTTTCCACCCACCCCATCGTTCAAGACGGTGACATTGGCCGATCCCGATGGTTTCATGAATTCGCTCTCTTTTTCCAGACCACCATATCACGGGCAGACAGGTTTATATGTCTGTTGACTTAGTAGTCAGTGTTGGTTACTTTACCTGTATTTTTGTAGGCAGAATACCTATTTCCTGTACGACTAATGAACGTAGAGCAGCAGCATTGTTGATCCCTGTAGGATACTCGATCTTTGAATTGTTCCGGGTTATTTTTCGGTAGTCAGCCTTATCGAGGACAGCAATGAATCTTCACCTTCATCAAATGACAGCGAGAGCATTTCACGGTTGCCTGTCGGCACCGCTAACGCTTTCTCCTCTGCTGATAATAGCATGTGAGATTTCTGGTGTGCACTGATGTTAAAAGGGGTCTTTTGACTGGTCTGTCATGCCGATTCAAAGAGGTATTGTGCGCCCCAGTAAAAACCCCTCACCTTGTCAGAGGGACTGCCTGATTCTTGTTAATTAGTTTCGGTAGAAGTGCAGCCTCCAGTGAAAACCTGTTCCTACTGTGGCGAAATGAAATCCTTGAAGTCTTTAGTAATTTTAGAAAAACGGACTTATAAATACCCCTACTTGCATGGGTGTTTTCCGCTTATTTCTAATCGGAGGGTTGAAATAGTTATATTTAGTGTCTTCGTGTTTTGGGTCAGTACATGTACATGCGCAAAGTCCAGTAAACAAAATCCTCCGTATTTATTTACTTACATACAAATTTTCAGTTAACAATGTAAGTATCACCTTATAGCTCGGTGTAGAGTAACCAACTGGTTGGCACAATTCCAAACCATTTTGAATGCACGCCTCTTCGGCGGCCTGAAAAAATCGCAGTCACTAAAAATGATTCATTTAATAGTATTAGCTTCTCCTCTGATTTTCGATGCGATCCCAAAATATTTTATTGAAAGTATGCAAAAATAGCCTTGCTTGTACTCGCTTTGTAGGGCACTGTGTCTTCCTACGCCAAGAAAGGGTATCTTTCTGGTTAAAACGGGTTTTCGGTCGGGCTTATTTATATGGCGCTTACCGAAAGGACACGGGAATAGGAACGTCCTTAGCCTCTCTCCCACACGTAACAAGGTGGCTAAATTTCAGTAAGGGCAAATATCTCCGTGTATTAAACCCAGCACTGGTCCTAAGCCAACCCTTAACCATAGCCAAAATCTTACATCTAACCCTAAACTTAACCCTGGCCTGATCTTAACCAGTACACCATCGTCCCCTGAATTAAGAGCAAAGCTATCTGCATTACACACGGTTCCTTTTTCGATGTCCTGCGGCGGGGGTCATATGAGATCATGTAAATAAATATATATGGGTATAATTGCATTGCCTACAGAGACAAGGGAGACTGGAATGGCTATTTCTGGCTTATAAGCCATAATCAGCCAGCCATACCAAACCCCAGGCGTTGCGACACCCGAGGCTCGAACTCGCGACCTAATGGGCAGAAGTCCAACGCTCTACCCACTGCACCACGAGCTCGTTGTCTTGCCGGTTTCGATCGGGAATATTAACAATGGTAGTCGGGTGCGCACCGATCTGTTACAGGAATTACTCGTCCCATTGTGCCTTGGGGCTCACTCTATAGCCCCGCCAGCAGCCGCAGAGCGGATAGGGATAAAGGCAGAATGATATAACCGACGACGACAAGGGAGACTGGAATGGCAATTTCTGGTTTATTATATATATATTGATGTCCTGCTGGTCATTGATTTTTTTTTTCTCCCTCGCCTCTCCTGCGGGCTGTGTCGGAATGGCAAGTGTCATTGACCTCGTCTGCATTGCCCGCGTTTGTTGTCCCGGACCCGCATATCTGTTTCTCGCCCCTCGTTTGCATCTGTCCGTGCACGTCTCATCGGTGGTTGCTCAGTCGTTGCCGATGTCTCCGTTCCTATCGGGTTGGAGACGCCCATCAGCGGTGTTCGTGCGCAAACTATGTTCACCTGCGTCCACGTTCATGTCTGGCTGGAGGTCTTGCTGGTTTGCGTTCTCCGCGGTTATCCCATCGAATGTGTTGGTGTGTGGCAGAGGTTCACTCAGGCGTGTGTTCTGGCTCGGTGTGCGTTTGCTTGCGACCGCGAACAGTCTGACTTTTTACCTGCTATTCTGTTGATTGAGTCGCACTCGTAAGGCCTGGTAGGCCGCCGGGAGAATCGTACAACGGTTAATGGAAGAAGGTACGGTGTGCACGAACACCGATGATGGGCGTCTACAACCCGATAGGAACGGTGACACCGGCAACGACTCAGCAACCACCGATGAGACGTGCACGGACAGATGCAAACGAGGCACGAGAAACAGACAAGCGGGTCTGGGACAACAAACGCGGGCAGTGCAGACTGGGTCAATGACATTTGCCATCCTGACACAGCCCCCAGGTGAGGCGAGGGAGATAAAAATCAATGACTAGCAGGACAGCAATTAACTCCCCCGCCCCCGTGCAGTGCATCCGGCACGAATAGCTGTAGAGTCAGCATGTTCAGAACCCATAAATACTGTGAGGCGCCGTACTGAACCTACCTCCGACCTCGATTGTTTCCCTTGCCTACAAACCCGGGGCGGAGAACACATGAGGGCGGTAAGAAGAATGGACCCGCTGTCTTTGGTGGCGGACCATTGCGCAGACTCTGGACACACGTTCGCCTTCCAGAATGCTGAAATTCTTGGTCGGGGAAGTGACCGCGTGGCAAGGGAAACAATCGAGGCTTGGCACACGGGAACAACCTCCATCAATTGTTCTGTGACGCTTCCTACGGCCTACCAAGCCCTCCGGACGCAGCTCAATTATCGAAAGAGCCAACGTGAACATGGGCCTAACGTGCATCCGAACATGGGTGAGTCCATGGCGTACACGCACGCAATCGCAACACAACCCAGACCCGACGAAGGAACAATTATCGCCTCGGCCAACTCAATCACTTATCCGGCAGGTGCGAATTCACACGGAGGTGCGATCGCAACCAAGATTAACAGCCTGGGGTGGCAGCTTCGGTCGATGAGGGTACTGACGACTACTGCCAACGTGCGAAAGCCGGCCCCCGACCAGATTGAGAACAAGCCATCACCCGCCCTCTCCCAGTCCACCACGGACTCAGTGAACAGGCAAAGGATGATCGCCAAGGATGAAACACCACCCTACTCATCAAGCAGCAGGATGACTGAGGATCTCCACCCCCAACCCGGCCCCTCCTCTAGGCAAATTCAAAAAACCTTAGTAATCCCGTATTAACCGAAATGTTACCACCTATAAATACTGTGAGGCGCGGTACAATATTTACCTCCGACGATGAAATCTTGTTTGATTTTGAAACGTCAGGACAATAAAACCATGGTTCCCGTGATCGCCTCTTCTCCTCATTTATTTCCGGGAACGCGCATCTTCGCTTCTATTAGCAATATTTTCGGCGCGAAGCACTTGGGTCAGCACGACGTTGGGAAATATTTGCCCTTCGTCTGTCCTCAACGTATGTGCAAATTCAATTTCTCCACAGATGCCTTGACAAGCACGTGCTTCTGAAAAGCTTGTCCTACAAGCCACCGGTGAACACAAGTCTGGCGAAACGTTGGGTGACACAACATAGCAGACGAATGATTCGGGTACTCCTCCAAGACTGCCATCTTTGACTGCGCAAATACAATGGGGTTTTGAGCCAAGCGGTTGCACAGTGCGCAGAACTAATCGGCGAGGACGGAGTCAGGCTGCTGCAGCAGGTGATTGATAAACGGGCCAGAGAGCTACGAGCAACGAGAGATGCGGAGCTGGCGGATAAGCTTCGAAACATAACCCATTAATCTCAATAAGAGAACGAAGTTCTGGTGCACAATATGTCATCGAAGCAGTTGTCGCCTGCACACTTGAAATTGCTGAATCATGAATCTTGCTTTAACATCGCAGACGCCGATCCGGTAAATCTCGTGGCCACAGTCGAGTCGATTCTCAAACAAACTGGGGAATCCGACGAAACAAAGCACCTTATTCGGCAGCAGATAACCTCTTTGGTGATGGCACACAAACCACGTGCAATCATTTCCAGAGCGGAACAGAGTGCTCTCAAGACACTGAGGGCTGACACCAGCAGCACAAACGCACACACTGGCCTGACCAAGCGGTCCAAGTTAACCCTTTAGTTGGCAACCTTCCAAGCCACGGCTTTTGATGCACCATTATAGTTTTAAGCACTTCAGATGGTTTATAGTGAGGAAGATGTGCTGAGCCGTCCACCTCTCTCTGTATCGCTCTCTATCGTTAATCAGCCTAATAGAGAACATGATAATTCAGAGGGTAAGCGCGAGGACTCAGCCCTGTTTCAGTCCGTTGGTCACTGCGAATGCCTCTGACACGGCTCTGGTGTCCGTGACGCGCGCCATCACGTCATCATGGAACTGATGCACCATGTGAGTGAATCGATCGAGACAGCTGAATTTCTGCATGATATTCTACAGTCCTTCGCGATTCACCGTGTCAAAGGCTTTCGTCAGGTAGACGAAGGTAGTGTAGAGGTGAATCCGCATCGCCCGATACTTCTCCTGCAGCCGATGCGGCGAAGGTAATATCAGTGGTACCACGATGACGGCAGAAACCAAATTGGCTTTCTGAAAGGATTTCATGTTCCAAGTGGCTATTGAGGCGACTGAAGAGAATGCGGGCGAAGCTTTTTCCAGCGCTTTTGAGCAATGAGACTCCTTGGTGGTTATCGCAGAGTTGGCTGTTCCCCTTCTTCTTGTAGAGATGGACGACTGTGGCGCCCTTGAAATCCTAATTGAACTGTCCTTGGCGCCACATCTCCTGGAAGAGCGCTGTGAGCTGGGTCACCAGTATGGGGCCGCCATGTTTGTAAATTTCAGCAGGGATCGCACCCTATCCAGGTGCATCCCTTTTGCTTGACGGCATTGGTGGTTTCATGTAGAGAGTGTAGGCGATCAAGGTAAACTTTTGTCTCCAAATGAGGCAGTCCGTCAATGGCGGCGTCGGAGATGGTGGAGGGCCGGTTGAAAATTCTTCTGAAGTGCCTGGCCCAGCGCCAAAGGAATTCCGTTTTCTCAGAGCGTATGGTAGTTCCGTTGGCACTGAGAAGAGAGGTGGTTCCTGTGACGTGGTACCGTAGACAGCCTTGATAGCAGCGAGGAATTTTTTCCATTCGTTGCGGTCCGCAAACCCTTGAATCTCCTCGGTCTCGTGAGCCAGGCTCAATCGAGCAGCCCAGGGGTACCTCGGACGTATGGTGAGGACTGGAGATTAGGAGAGGGAGTTTTTTGGTATTATTTAAAGTTTTTCGACCTCATGAATTGCAGTCTGCAAGCTACGGTCTACTGCAGCTGCCTGGAGACCCAGCATTTGTTGATGGAACCTTTTCCAGCCCCCTACTCAGCGAAGGGGTAAGTAGTGCTGTCCCTAAGCAAGGTCGCTAAATCTTCCCAGGTGATTACCGAGCTCAACTATGGGTTACGATTTGGGTTAGTGAGAGAACGTGATTGAATTTCGCCCTCGCCATAGGACCTTTTCGGCCTTGGAGGAGGGGGAACGAGCGGAGGGGAGAAGGAGGTGGAAAAAAGCGGAGGGGATAGGGAGGGGAAGGGCAGGGGAACGGAGCAGCAATACCGGGAGTGGAGACACAAAACCCCGAAGACCCTCACCTGGTTTAGTCTGCCGGTCTTGGTGGTTACCCGGGTGTGGCCGCTGGGAGCAACAAGTGAGAGTTCCGTACCAGTTAGAGGTGGCCACAAGAGCATTCATCACATGCACGAGAAAAATGAAGCAAAATAATGCTACCTGTGTGGCACCTCCCCTAACTAGTAGCCCTAGATACCCCACTGGACACCAACGCGTCAAATACGCTATTAAGGATAGGGTTTTTCAGACATGGTCTGCTACGGGTCTGACGCCACCAACAGTCACATGTCAAGTAAGCGAGTTGACCTCACTGATGTGTTAAAGATCTTATTTAATCCCATTCTGTCTGCCTACCACTTTGCTATTGGCGATAATGAACGTTATGTCATGACGCACTGATGATTGGTAGTAACCATGAAACAACTTTTGGCATCTTGCCTGTTGCATCCCAAAGAACCTACCTATGTTTGTCACATGTGTTCCTGCCAGCCTCTTGTGGGTCTATACAGTGTTTTTCTTCCAGGTTTATTTAACCCGGGCAGGTACCGGTAGGGGGATCAAGTCAGGGAGTCTAACAAATGGCTAGCATCAGCGTTCGCTACTCAGATGATCCCTCCAGGCCAAATACGGTTCTTGACATACGCGTATAACCATACAAGTAATATGATTTAACCTACGTTAATTGCTACAGCGGATTTAAAGATTCTCTCGTAAAGATATATATATATATATATATATATATATATATATATATATATATATATATATATATATATATATGATAGTGTGGGGCTCACGATCTGCTTAAGGAACATGTATGTTCGACTCAAATACCAAAGGTCGCGGGTTCGAATCCCAGGTGTGCCACACTTTGGATTGGGTATGACTGGCTGATGACGGCTAATAAGCCAGAAATGGCTATTCCAGTCTCCCTTGTCTTTGTTGGTTCCATTTCATATATATATATATTGAAGAAAAGAAGTACTTTGGGAAAAAATAAGAAATATTTATTGGGTAACTTTTTGATTCTGGTTCCACAGGTCGTCGTCAGACTTGTGGTAAGTGTGCAAGAAACAGTTAGAATTTAAAATATGCCGGAAAAACCGATATTGCTGAATCATTCCTGTCAATAGCTGTCATTGGGGCGGACATCTCGTTCGGATTGGCTTCTGCCTTTTCCACTTTTCCTTGAGATTTTTGCACACGGCATCCAATTCGATGTGCCGATTGATGCACGAGTCATCAAAATGAATGGCCTCTAAGACTTCCCGGCCTCTCTTCGATAGACAGAAGCCAAAAATGCGCGTTTTGTCCCATGCAAATTTGTGCCCAGTTTCTAGTGTATGCATGGCAACTTGTTACAGGCGGTCTCGTCTCTTTACAGCCAACTGATGTTCGCGTAGGTGTGTAGACACTGATTTTCCTGTTGGGATGTTACTACACCTGTCTTGCTTGAACTCTTGCACTTATGTCTAGAAACGAATTTTTATTTTTCACAAGAGTTCTATCAACAGCAAAAGGGAGCCCCTATGGGCTTACTCATCTCTGGTTTGCTAGCGTAGCTAACGATGCAAAATTAGAAGCTACTGCCCTACCAATTGTTAACCCCAAGTTATGGGTATGCTACATTAATGACATGTTGATCATCTTTAAAAGGGACCGAATGAAAACACTGCACAGTATTATTAATTCGTCGATACCTGGAATAACCTTTACACTTTAAAAAGAAATTGACAACCAACTGTCTTTTCTTGACGCCTTCACACAGCGAAAGACTGACGAGACCTTTCAAACATCAGTTTACTGCAAAGAAGATCATGCGACTGTAAGCCTACATTATGAGAGCAACCACCTTGTAGCTCACAAACGAAGCACTGTCAACACCCTCATCAATCGAGCGAAAACCCACTGTTCTACCACCGAACTTTACAAATTGAACTTACTTATCTATTTAAACTGTTTTCCAGCAACGGTTACCCTAGAGATATTGTTAACAGATGCACGAGACATCAGGAATTAAAAGCAAAGGATAAGGAACTACATTGTTTCCGAGCAAATGCCCAAATAAAAAAAACTGATGAACGATTCCATACGTTACGAACGTGTCTGAACTCGTTGAAAGTCACCTGCGGAAGCCCCATATTTACGTGGCGCGCAAATCAACAACTACACCTCGAAACCAGCTTGTACACCCTAAGGATAGGTTTGGCTATTTAGATAAAAAGAAGTCGTTTACAAGATCCCAGGTAACAGTTGCAATGCGGTGTATTGTGGCCAAACAATTAAATCGGTCTCTACACGCCTACGCGAACATCAGTTGGCTGTGAAGAGACAAGACCACCTGTCTCAAGTTGCCATGCATACACTAGAAACTGGGCACAAATTTGCATACGATAAAACGCGCATTGTTGGCTTCTGCCCATCGAAGAAAGGCCGGTAATTCTTAGAGGCCATTCATTATGATGACTCGTGCATCAATCGGCACATCTAATTTGGTGCCGCGTACAGCAATCTCAAGGAAAAGTGGAAAAGGTGGTAGCCAATCCGAACAAGATGTCCATCCGCAATTACAGCTATTGGCAGGACTGATTCAGCAATACCGATTTTCCTGCACGTTTTAAATGTATCTGATTTTTTTGTACACTTACCACAGGTCTGATGACGACCTGAAGAACCAGCGTCGAAAATGTACCTAATAAATTTACTGATTGTTTTGCCAAATAACTTCTTTACCTAAAATTATATGTATTGGGATGCCCTTTCTTCCAATATATATATATATATAAACTGCAATTTCAGCATCCCAAGAAATGTAATAAAATTAAGTTGAGTTCTTTGGGAATAAAATAACTTTATTGTGTAAATTTTTGAAGCTGGTGTCCCAATTCGTCGTCAGAGAAATGAAAATGTACAGAAAACAGTTAACCTTAAACAATGCTTACACAAGAGCAACAAGAAGACCGAATTAAATCGAGTCTTTGCACTGAAACAATCAGTCCACATACATTAATTGGTTCAAATTATTGAATCAATTAATTGAATCTTCCGCTCAGTTGCCTTCGATACCCTCACAGTTTGACCAGGAGAGTTCTCCAAATCGAGCACTGTTGGAAATCTTGGCCTACATAACCTACCAGTCCAATCCATTCTCTGATGGCTCTCCAGGGTTTCTGAGGACTTTTGTTCGACTAGGACAGTTCTCCAAATAGAGCAACCTGCGGGAAATCTGGGCTTGGCCTACACAACCTACCAGTCCAATCCAGGCTCTAACTACTCGTCAGGCTTCCTGAGGAGTATCTACAAAACAGGCTGAGTCGTTCATTATCCATATTCTGTCTAATTGGTTGTGCAATTTACATCGAGTAACTCGTTATAACAAATATTTTCAACAACTTCCACTAGCAGAAGTAGTTAAGAACGTTCGGGGTATTTCATTAATTTGCAAAAAAGGCGGAGTAGATTATTTATATACTGCTTGTGTAAAAGCGCTGATAGTGTACACCTACACCTAGCCACCCGTTACTTCGTAAGTCACCACACAAGAATTCAAAAAGTCATGCCGCAAGCCGGGATTGAACCTGCGACCTCCAACGCGATGGCAACGCTCGCTAACCACTCGACCACCTCATCACGGCGACGAGCGCTCTCTTAAATTAATATGCACGCTATTGACAACACTGCCATTTGTGGAGGCTGTCAAAAACTGTCCATGAAGATAAACCAGCTCGAGGATGAGATAAGACAAATAAAATCTGCGCTAAAAGGCATATATAAAGCAGTAGATGCCACTCAGGAGTCCACTGAACGACTTACCAGAAGCAAAATCATTGATACTCGATCAAAGGGTATCCCAACAACAACTTCGACAGCTGCTACGGCTACCGAACAACAAGTACCAACGGCGAAGGACAAAAATAGTCCGCCTAAAACAAAAAAGCCGTCAAAAACGCAAAACTGACACCAAAAAGGAAAAAACCAATGGAAAACCAACTTCAAAAGATTCCTCAAAAAGGCTCGAACACGGGGCTTTGACCATTGCCTTATCCTCCACAGGAACTACTGAGATTCTCACACCAAGCACAAGCAGTGAAATCGATTCCCCAACCGAAACTACCACCTGCGATTCCAAATCGTCGAACCCGTGGAATTCACCGAAACCAAATAAAACCGGATCAAAGCCAATCAGCATACCCTCCATCATCACCAATGCGCAACGTGAAACCTTCCCACCAAATAGTGGAAGACAGCGTCGTCGTTACAAAAAATGCCACGGATAGAAAAAAAGTTTCATAATACAGGGACTACCTGAATCAACAGCTGCGACTCCAGTAGACTGATATTCTGAAGACATGAACCGCTTTCGTGAACTCCTAAATAATATGCTGGAACCTAATACGTCGATTGAACTGGAAAAAGCCTTCCGCCTTGGAAAACGGCCCGAAAGCCAATCTGAATCAACACGCCCTAGGCCTCTAAAAGTTATCTTGACCAGTAGCCAGGAAGCCAGTCTCATTCTGTCGAGGCACTTTAAGTTAAAAAACTCAAACCCTGGAGTTTTTTTTCAACATGACTTCTCACCCGCGGAGCGGAACAAACGCCATCAACTTGTCATCGAACTAAGACGGCGGCTCAGCGAGGGGGAAACAAATTTGGTTATTTACAACAACCAAGTGATCCATCGTCCATTGTTCTCCCCCTGGAGAGGCCCGTTCCGGATTACCACGCAGTTGGCCCAGTAATCAGGGGCTCGCGCCCGACTGTTAGCACTTTCCGAGCAAACCGAAAACTAACATTTCTGTACACCAATGCACAGAGTATATTATCGAAGCTCGACGAGCTTAGGATTCATGTCTGCGATCTATCTCCAGATATAATTTCCGTAACAGAAACTTGGTTGTCCCAACAAGTGGACGACCGAGAAGTAACTATGGCTGGCTACCAACTTTTTAGAAAAGACAGGAAAGAGCGTCAAGGAGGTGGTGTACTCACATACGTGAAAAGTGAACTTACAGTTTTAGACAAAACTTATAAACTCGCGTCTACTTCCGAGGCGATATGGCTATCCGTAAAATTGCCAGGTACATCAAGTCTAGATGTACTGACAGTCTACCGCCCACCGAGAAGAGACCCCGTAGCCGATGTTTACCTGCTAGAGGAGCTTGAAAAGATTGCTACACGGTTGGATATCCTGATCATGGGTGACTTCAATGCGCCTCACATCGACTGGAGCTCGACCTGCGCACATAGTTCTGATCTAGCCTTTGACAGTTGTTTTCTGAGCACGACACTAAAGCTACGTCTCACACAGCACGTCACTTTTCCAACCAGGGTGTGCGAAGGACAACAGGCCAATTGCCTGGACCTAGTTCTCACAAAGTCGCACGACAGCATCGACGAAGTTTCATGTCTACAACCGCTAGGCAAAAGTGACCACGTGGTACTGCGATGGGAGTACTCACTATTTTCTGTACCAGCAAGACCCACAACAATCAGAAAGAATATATGGCAAGGCGATTTCGGTGGAATGAGGGCCAAACTCATGCGCACTCAGTGGGAAACTTTATTCTTTGGAAACATAACCGAGGACTGGGAAACGTTCCGGGACATACTGCACAGGCTCATCGAAAATCACTGTCCGATTTTGAGAAAAAGGTTAACCAACAGACCGCGATGGCTTAAGCAGGCCTTAAAATGCAAAGTTAACAAAGTGATTGTGGAAAAAATCGCTTACGGACGGAACTCCTGCATCTCTAAATGCGTACAAAATGCAGAGAAATCGGGTCAAGGGCCATATTTTTAGAACAAGACAGGCTTTCGAACTGAACCTGCTGAACCGGGCCACCGTGAACCCGAAACTGTTTTACGGTTACCTCAGGCAGAATACACGGAACAAGGATCCGATTCCCCTGCTGAGGACCGCCGAGGGCATAGACCTTACTGAAGACGATGTGAAGGCTGATCATCTTTCGGAATTTTTCCAGTCGGTTTTCACAAAGGAAACGAGATACGATCACCCTACCGATGGCTTCGAAGTGAATACAATAGTCGAGACTGTTAATTTCACCGAGACTACTGTCCTCAAGGAACTTTTGGGGTTAAAGGAGTCTAAGTCTCCGGGTCCCGATGAAGTACCTGCCAAGCTGTTGAAAGAGCTCGCGAGAGAGTTGGCAAAACCACTCTCTACGCTTTTCCAAACATCCTTTCAGACCGGAAGTCTACCAGCCGACTGGAAATCCGCATGGATTACGCCGCTTTAAAAGGGTGGAAGCCGGGTCTCTGCAAACAATTATCGACCGGTCAGCCTAACTTCAGTTTGCTGCAAAATCATGGAAAAAATAATTAAGCAACAACTTATGCAGTTCTTCGAACATAACGATCTGCTATCCGAAGCCCAGCACGGTTTCCGTAGAGGCAGATCCTGCGTCACAAATTTGCTCTACTGTTTAGAACGTTGGACTGAAGCGGTCGATATTGTAAATACGGTGCACGCAGTCTATATAGACTTCAAAAAGGCTTTTGATAGCGTGCCGCACCACCGCCTTCTTTATAAACTCAACCGCATAGGCGTAAGAGGTAGACTTCTGACATGGATAGAAAACTTCTTAACTCGCCGCTCACAAACTGTCCATATCAGCGACAAACAGTCGACTAAAGTTGAGGTTGAGAGTGGTGTTCCCCAAGGCTCTGTTCTCGGCCCTATTTTGTTCATTGTCTACATCAACGATTGTGCCAACGAACTGGACTGCGATATTGCCATGTTTTCCGATGATCTCAAACTTTGGCGCGTCATTCAAACTGCGGCTGATGAAGAGAACTTGCAGGCAAACTTAAATAGACTCCAGAAATGGTCAAATGACTGGCTCTTGCCGTTTAATGAGAGCAAGTGCAACATCATACGAGTCGGGAAAGCAATCCTTTGAACCGTACGGTTAACAGTCTGAATGGCATTCCATTGAAAGAAGTGGATGTCCAAAAGGACCTTGGAGTCTGGATCACGCCCTCGCTTAAACCCTCCCTACATTGCGCAAAGGTAGCGAAGTCAGCCATGTCGATTCTGTACCTCGTTAAACGAGCTTTTGCAGACTTCACTACCGACTGCTTCGCTAAAGTCTTCGAAACATTCGTGCGGCCACAGTTGGAGTCCGCTATCCAAGCTTAGAGACCCTGGGCGGCGAAGGACATCAACATCCTCGAAAAGGTCCAAAGGTGAGCAACCAAACTTGTCCTTGGACATGGCTCACAGCCTTATTGAACACGGCTGTCGAGTCTCAATCTCTTTCCCTTGCACTATAGACAGCTTCGGGGGGACCTGATACTAACATTCCGCATACTACGCGTCCAGGACTGTTGTCTCGTCCCAGGGGATTTCTTCGATTTAGCAAAAACAACGAACTTGAGAGGTCATCCTCTCAAATTACGTGTGACTTGAGCAAGGCTAGACACTCGGAAGTACTTCTTCTCCAAAAAATTAGTCGAAGCTTGGAATAGTCTTCCTCTGGATGTTGTTATGTCGGACTCCTTGGAGGTTTTTAAGCGAAATTTAGATCGATATAATGGTGCGAGCTACAACACTAACTGAAAGCTGCAAGTGTGACGTCATAAAAATAAGGCATTTATGATACTACTAGCTATATTTGATTAACATTTCTTTATGTTTGTTATTTTTCGTTCGAGGGGCTTGCATTCTCCCATTATTCCCATGCTGGGGTCCTCGAGGTCTTCGCTGCTTAACTTATTTGCACACCTTGGTGACACCGTGAGTATTCGCATCAGCTGGACCTGGCGACCGTCGTCCATGAGGTGTATGAACGTTCTCCCCTGGTTCGAACCGCAATGGACCGAGGATGATCTGGGCATATATTTCCGCCTTTGAAATCCCTCAACGGACTCTGCAATCAGCAAGGGAGAATCTGGCTGATTCATGTGACCTCCGAAATGCCCCCCGTTGGACCCCCTCTCAAGGGCGACAGTTTTTTTCTCCTAAATATCACCGATATTTCTTAGTCGTTCCTGTATAGCATTATTCACTCAACGTTACCAGGTATCACCTTCACGCTCGAAAGAGACGTTGACAGTAAACTCCAATTTCGTGACGTCCACGTACAGCGAAAGACTGACGGGACATTTCCAACATCGGTTTACCGAAAGTTAGCTTATGCGGAAGTTATCCTGCCTTACCAGAGCAACCACCGTGTCGCTCACAAGCGGACTACTGCTAAAACCATACTCAATCGAGCTAAAACGTACTGTTCTGATAATGAGCTCTACCAGAGCGAACTTAGTTATCGATTCAAACTATTTTGCAGAAATGGTTACCCAAGAGATTTAGTAGGTCGATGCATGAGACAACGGGAGTTAAAAGAAAAAGACAAGGAACTAGATTGTTCCGGTCAAACACCCAAATCAAAGAACTGGTGAACATTTCCGTACACCAAGAACGTGTCTGAACTCGTTGAAAGACACCTGCGGAAGCAACAAATCCAAGTGGCGCACAAAACAATGACTACACTTCGAAATCAGCTTGTACACGCTAAAGAAAGTGTTGGCTATTTAGATAAAAAAGAAGTCGTATACAAGATTCAATGTAACAGCTGCAATGTGGTGTATTGTGGTCAGACAGGAAAGTCAGCCTCCACGCACATACATGAACATCAATTGACTTGGTGAGGTCACACGTAAGAAATCAAGTTACCGCTACTCACACGCTACAGACGCCTCGTTCTGACCCACAGCGTAGAAAGGTTAAATTGGCCCTCATAACTGTTTGACTTCTGTCATAAAACGAGACAAATTTATTCCGAAGTACAAGGTTATTTGATACTCAAAGTAAGACTGGTGGGAAAAGAGCACAAATAAGTTCCCATTTTCGTTGTTAGGTCGCATAAAGTTTTAACTTGTTTTCGCAACTGCAGGGGAAACGCCCTACTGAGACTTTGTTAACAAAACGTCATAATTCTTAGAGAAAATCCCATATATTATGTGCATTCCACTTATCTGTGGTGGTTTTACCGCGTATTTTATTTGTTTTCGTCGCCTGAGGATTTAAAAGCCAGGTAGCAAGCACGAACCAGTTTTACACCATGGTCTCTCTGTGTGTAAAGGACTAGCTGCAATTCAGAATGGCGAGCGCACGTGTTATCCGCGCTTCGACTGATGGGTCTTTTTGACTGTACATTCAGTTCACGTGATAAGAGTAACTGTAGCAATTTTTATAGCGAAATCCCCTCAGTCCAAATGGAAAGAAGTAACTTTTAAGTGTTCTTTCATTTTGGCAGGGCACTCTGTCAAAATAAAAATTGTAGCGCACGCTTCCCCCCGGGATGCCACCCCCTTGTGGCAATAGGTGTCGGAATTGCGCACCAGCCCAAAGCTGCCATGCACAGCAGGGTCATGCGAAAAAAGAACAGCTTAAATCCTCATGAGCAGTCACGTTTAGTTTACTCGAAACTACACAGGACGGACTGGAGGTATGCTTGGATCACGCATACACGAGCATAAACTGGCTGCGACACGGGATGACGTAATATCGCAAGTGGCTGCCCACACATACGTAACGGGTCACGAGTTTAATATCGCAGACCATGCCAGAAGCAAGAGAAGCCGGGACTTCATTAAAGCCTGAGAACTCAGCCAATCGATTTATCGATCTGGCATCGGCATACAGCGTCCTGCGCAGTCACCTCCGGACTGGTGCCACTGGTGTCTCATTGGCTCCTGCCCCCTATAACTGTTGCTTGTATTTTGTTGCCAATTTTATCTCGGACTGTGGGTTCCAGTAAGAGATCGAAAGCTCAGATGAATAAAGCCATGATTCCGGCAGATGGACAACCTTCTTTCTCTTTACTTTTTTTTACGTCTTTACTTGAATATATATGTATATATGTATATGTATATATATATATATATATATATATATATATATATATAACTGGCATCCACTGGCCAAAGACATGGGTTTCTAACCCCGGGGAGTCCGTCTAGACCGGGACCATAGCTGACTGGTATCTAAGCTAGAGAAGGTCATTACGGTCTCCTTTATCATCTGTCGACATACATGCTGCGTTATTACTTGCCTGGCATCTTTTGAATGTCTGCGATGGCTCCACGACTTCATGGTCCTACAATTGGATCACGGAATAGCCATACCCTTTGAGCCAAGTAAGCGTATTAATCACTGGTCATCAGACAATTTTTAGCTGCTGAGGTGTACCAATAAGCAGTATCTCCTTTTGGAAGTTGTAACACAGTAATTGGCCGAATTTGGTAAGAGGAGGACATGTAAAAGGCGAGAAAAGTAGGCTTGAAAGCAGACATGCATACGATCAGCAACATAATTACCGAAAACAGGATTTAATTAGACAGCTGGAAGCTTATATTTTGTGTCCCTGTTTGGTCAAAACAAGTTAAAAAATGTAAATGGATTTAGTAGAGAATTTCGGCAGATTTGAATAATCCGTTTGAACCCCTTTTGAAAAACTCATAGGCCTTAGTGGAATACGAACCCACGTCATCAAGGGGAAGGCTTTAGTACAGCCAGTGCTCTAACCAACTGAGCTAAGAAACCCCACCGAGAGGCGTGGGTTTAATCACGCTTTCGTGAAGTTACCCGCCCGAACTATTGTAACATATGGAACCCACCAAGTCTGATACAGTAAGTTGACTGTCCAAGCAGGATTTCCTAGGCAATTAATCTAGAATCCAACAGATGACTACCTGACGCAATTAATTAGTAGAGGATTTTGGCAGATTTGAAAAATTCGTTTGACCCACTCGTGAAAAACTCGGCCATTGAGGCCACCGAGTTTTTCAAAAGTTTGTCAAACGAATAGATACAGCTGTTTTTTTCGAAGGCAGAGGTATTGTCGCAGTCTCTGAACTGACAGTAAGGTTCAGACACGCGCTGACGTCAACGGTGACCCACGTGGTGGTCGAACCGATGAGACTGCGCATGAGACTCTGCCTAACTTGGGAAATTTCCTCGAATTGATCGCCACATGCAAAATCATCGGCACGATACGCCGCTTATTCGATTCTCGGCGAACAACTGACCGCTTGGTTAACAGAGTTCTAACTCCATCACGTGCAACTGGTGTGTACTTTCGATTTGTAAGTTCGCATAATATGACAGAGAGAGAGAGAGAGAGAGCTAAACAACGATCTGAGAAGATTTTATTTCATGACGCGAACTTACCTAAAAGAAGGTTGGTTTGTAGTCCTCCTAGACTTCAGGTAAAACTCGGACCTGGGTCTTCACAAAGCAATTTTGAGAGTTCTAGGCATCCTTCCTTAGCTGATCAATTTAAATTTTAATTTGCATGCAAACCCTCTCAAATCCATCGTAAATGTTTGCCTGCGCCTCGTTATCATATTTTTGAGGTAACTTAGACAGAACAGACAGTCAGAGCGTAAAAACTGGGCCGGTGAGTCATAGCACAGGAGAGATTTATTAATTTGCAGACCGGGGAGTGCGAATTCAGGAAGTGTGGGCTCATCAGTTTGACTCCATATCGTAGTGGAGATTGTCTAATTTCTGGTGGTCTCCACTCATAAGTGGGCTGATCACCTCTCCTAATTAGAGAGAGCGATCGGGAGAGAGAGGAGGAAACCTCTTCCATCATCTGGGGAAGGCATAAAGTGAAAACGGTTGATTGGCAGGCAGGGATCTGGGTCATAAAGCTAACTGAGTGCTAGATTATAAAAGAATTCAGCCTCTTTGAGGGCAACCAGACCAAATGATTTAGAGCTCAGGGTATGAGCCTATAAAGCATCCGAAACTAGGGGGACCAGCATAAGCGATATGAATAAAGGCGAACGTGCCCTGGGGATGTGAGCAGTCGCAAAAATATATAGCAAAGACAAAAGGTGTCTAGCATTCGAAGAGGCGAGGGAGACGAGGATCACCGTTTCTGCTTCCTTACCATCATTCTCAGTCGACCAAATCCCAAACGGGGTGTTGCGGGAGCCTGCGATTCGCCCCAGTTCTACTATGGACACACGCTTTACCAACTTTTATTGGACTAATTCATGGCCATGTGGTAACAATATTCACAAATGGGGTTCAATTTCAGGACAGAACGTGCTCTGTCGCTAGCCGTATAGCCACTGCTTCGGCTGTTGCTAGCACACGTTGATACAGTCTTTAGGAAGGTTGGTTGGCGTCCGGTGGACAAGCTGAAAGCCTTCGTAGAGATCGACTCGGTGATTAGTATCGACCAGGTGTGCAAGAATAGAACTCGAAAGTGATCTGTTTTTATTTCTGCTTAGCCAGGCAGGTGCGTTCACGTACACTTTTTTCCAGTCGTTTCGTTGCATGGCCAACGTACCCCACTCTTCAGGAGCAAGTGAATGAGTAAATGCAAATCGATGAGGCCTTCAAAGAGAATCGGTTGTTACCTCTCAAGCGTAGGGAGATTTCGTGAAGAATACGTTGAAGTTGGGCTCAAACGAACACAGTTTCGACGCCTTTATAGTTCCTACCTCTATCGTCTTAATGAGCTCCAAATGATAGGATGACAGGTGGATGACTTAAAACAAGGAAGAAGTTAATTTTACGTCAACATGGACCATACGAGCGAAGGTTGCTACTTTCCACCTTGGTTTCAGTCAAAACGAAATTGAAAAAAAGCAGCAAAAATAAAGACTGCTGTTCATTACGGCTCTTTAATCGTCCAATTTTTGAGGGCATATGAGATAAAGGGGACGATGACGGTACAAGAGAACCGACTCGTTGTCTTGCCGGTTTAGATCGGGAATAGGGCCATTCATAGATGAACGCTCACCGATCGTTAACGGAACTCACTCGTCCCGCTCTGCCTTAAGGCCCATTCCCTACACCCACAAGTGGCACCGTTAATCTGCCTCCAATATTACTACTACTACTACTACTACTACTACTACTACTACTACTACTACTACTAATGCTAATAATACTAGTAGCAACCGCTGTGCGGCTGTTGATGCCCAGCCACGTGTTTCGCCTATGTCTCTTCTGCTGTTTGACACAGCAACGAGGGGTTCGGCTCCTCAGTGGGTCCCCCAGCGTTCTTTATGCGGTTTCTGGTATATGGACTCAAGAGAATAATAAGTTAATAATTTCTGAAAAAATAAAGTGCAGGACATGGAGTCAGGTGACTCGGACATGACTTTTTATGGGTCAGATCCGGAATTTCAATGAAAATTCGGGTCGAAGACAATCAACCACTGTGGAATAACCACGTAATGCCCATTCTACAAACAAGTAGTACTACAAGTAGTATGAATCTTATATGGCAAAGACGTTATACCATACTTCCGACATAGATACTAGCTAAAAGCCCAGACACGTGTTTCGCTGATGTTTCTGCTGCTGTGTGACACAGCAACGAGGGGTTCGGCTCCTCAGTGGGTCCCCCAGCGTTCTCTATGCGGTTTCTGGTATATGGACTCCAGAGAATAATCAGGGTAAATAATTTCTGAAAAAATAAAGTGCAGGACATGGAGTCAGGTGACTCGGACATGACTTTTTTTGGGTCAGATCCGAAATTTCAATGAAAATTCGGGTCGAAGACAATCAACCACTGTGGAATAACCACGTAATGCCCATTCTACAAACAAGTAGTACTACAAGTAGTATGAATCTTATATGGCAAAGACGTTATACCGTACTTCCGACATAGATACTAGCTAAAAGCCCAGACACGTGTTTTGCCGATGTTTCTGCTGCTGTGTGACACAGCAACGAGGGGTTCGGCTCCTCAGTGGGTCCCCCAGCGTTCTTTATGCGGTTTCTGGTATATGGACTCCAGAGAATAATCGGGTAAATAATTTCTGAAATAATTAAGTGCAGGACATGGAGTCAGGTGATTCGGACATGACTTTTTAGGGTCAGATCCGAAATTTCAATGAACATTTGGGTCGAAGACAATCAACCACTGTGGAATAACCACGTAATGCCCATTCTACAAACAAGTAGTACTACAAGTAGTATGAATCTTATATGGCAAAGACGTTATACCGTACTTCCGACATAGATACTAGCTAAAAAGCCCAGACACGTGTTTCGCCGATGTTTCTGCTGCTGTGTGACACAGCAACGAGGGGTTCGGCTCCTCAGTGGGTCCCCCAGCGTTCTCTATGCGGTTTCTGGTATATGGACTCCAGAGAATAATCGGGTAAATAATTTCTGAAATAATTAAGTGCAGGACATGGAGTCAGGTGATTCGGACATGACTTTTTAGGGTCAGATCCGAAATTTCAATGAACATTTGGGTCGAAGACAATCAACCACTGTGGAATAACCACGTAATGCCCATTCTACAAACAAGTAGTACTACAAGTAGTATGAATCTTATATGGCAAAGACGTTATACCGTACTTCCGACATAGATACTAGCTAAAAGCCCAGACACGTGTTTCGCCGATGTTTCTGCTGCTGTGTGACACAGCAACGAGGGGTTCGGCTCCTCAGTGGGTCCCCCAGCGTTCTCTATGCGGTTTCTGGTATATGGACTCCAGAGAATAATCGGGTAAATAATTTCTGAAATTATTAAGTGCAGGACATGGAGTCAGGTGATTCGGACATGACTTTTTAGGGTCAGATCCGAAATTTCAATGAACATTTGGGTCGAAGACAATCAACCACTGTGGAATAACCACGTAATGCCCATTCTACAAACAAGTAGTACTACAAGTAGTATGAATCTTATATGGCAAAGACGTTATACCGTACTTCCGACATGGCAGTTCGACCGTCGATTTCGACGAGGTCCACCGTATGCTCCACACCAGGTGGTGCAGGGACGGTGACTTGCGCGTGAATTAGTTTTAAGTGATAGTAGCCTTGCGCTGCAGCTACCGCACTCTCTCTCCTCCCCCACCTGAGTCCGGTGTCAAGACAGAGTCAAGAAGACCGGAGATGGGAGAGGGCGCAGGTGGCTGGCGCGGCCTAAGCCGCCCCTGGGCGTGCCACCACACCTGGCTCGGATCCCACGGAGTGGGAGTGCCATAAAGGCCACATTAAGAAGGAGCCATTGCAACCTGACTCTCAGTCCGCCAGTCAGCCACTCCACACAAAAACACACATTGGGCTGACCACGCGGTCCGAGTTATCCCGTCAGTTGGCAACCTTCCAAGCCACGGCTTTTAGCGCACCGTGATAGTTTCAAGCGCGTCAGATTGTTTATAGTGAGGAAAATACGCTGAGCTCTCGACCTCACTCTCTCCCCCACCCCCACAATCAGACCACTGTCCGAGCCAGTCAGTTGCCTGATGTGGGAGTGGGCGCATTGGCTGACGGATCGGCGTACCCGTCTTCGCGCGCCACAGCACGACCTGGCCCCCATAACGCACACACCAGGATTCACAAACTCAGGGGATATGGAGCAGCCATCGCCGTCTGACTCCCCAGTTCACTGGTCAGCCACTCGACACACACAGCACATACACTGAGCCGACGGCGTGGTCTGGTGGAAGCGTCAGATTGGCAGACTTCCCAGCCACGGTTTCTAGGAAACCGTGATATACTGTGGTAAATGGTGATTGTGAGAGTGTTGTCGATGCATTGGTGTAGGTAGTGTGCGCTGATGTAGGTTAGCCTACGGTGGTTTACCGGAGGTTGTCATGGAGGCGCATGTGTCCTAATAGGCCCATGCGGTGTGTAAATGTGCGAAAGCAGTTAGGGCAGTGAAGGCGGGCACGTCGACTGTATGTCGGAGCCCCAGGCACTGGTTCACCAGCCTCCATGCGATGGATTCGCAGGTGACCGACCAGGCCGATGCGTGAGTTGAAGTTGCGGGTTCAGTGTGGGCAGGAGAAATCGGTAGAGGCTGGGAGGATGTCATTGCTGGTAGTGGGGGTGGCAGGGGCACTAAGAATGGCAGGAGCGGAGGGTGTGCATGGTGTATCGGTGTTGTCGGCATTGTGGTTAATTCCGCTGTTATGGATGCGCATGTGACCGAATAGGCCTATGCGATGAGTGAATGCGCGAGGACAGTGAGGGCAGTGGAGGCGACGACCTCTGCTGTGTGATGGTGCTCCAGGCACTGGCTCACCGGTCTCTGTACGATGTATTCGCAAGTGACCGACCAGGCCGATTCGTGAGGTGAATGTGCGGTCGCATTGAGTACAGCTTAGAGAGATTCCCCATCGCTGATGGTGGTGGTGGTGGTAGTGAAGGCGGTGGTGGTTGCGGTGGTAGGGGTAACAGGCGATGAGTAGATGGATGTGGTCTCTGTGATGGTGGGAGCAATGGAATTGATGACAGGAGTGAGGGTAGGGGAGTCAGAAGGAGGGTTAGCAGAATTTGACGTAGAAATTGGAATTGTCGGATTGTTTGTGCATTGCGTCCGAAGATGTCCAACCAGGCCGATTCGCGCGCGGAAGATGCGTTGACAGCGCGGGCACGTTGGCAGGGCCTGGGCATTGGCGGTGTTGGTCCGGGGGCGCTGGTGACTTTCGTGCCGCTCTTTTGGCCTTGGCAGCGGCGATCCGGTTGGCCTCATAGATCGCTGAACCAGTCTTCACTTCCGACATAGATACTAGCTAAAAGCCCAGACACGTGTTTCGCCGATGTTTCGGCTGCTGTGTGACACAGCAACGAGGGGTTCGGCTCCTCAGTGGGTCCCCCAGCGTTCTTTATGCGGTTTCTGGTATATGGACTCCACAGAATAATCGGGTAAATAATGTCTGAAATAATTAAGTGCAGGACATGGAGTCAGGTGACTCGGACATGACTTTTTTAGGGTCAGATCCGAAATTTCAATGAACATTTGGGTCGAAGACAATCAACCACTGTGGAATAACCACGTAATGACCATTCTACAAACAAGTAGTACTACGAGTAGTATGAATCTTATATGGAAAGGACTTTATACCGTACTTCCGACATAGATACTAGCTAAAAGCCCAGACACGTGTTTCGCCGATTTCTCTTCTGCTGTTTGACACAGCAATGAGGGGTTCGGCTCCTCAGTGGGTCCCCCAGCGTTCTTTATGCGGTTTCTGGTATATGGACTCCAGAGAATAATCGGGTAAATAATTTCTGAAATAATTAAGTGCAGGACATGGAGTCAGGTGACTCGGACATTCACTTTTTTAGGGTCAAATCCAAAATTTCAATGAACATTTGGGTCGAAGACAATCAACCACTGTGGAATAACCACGTAATGCCCATTCTACAAACAAGTAGTACTACAAGTAGTATGAATCTTATATGGCAAAGACGTTATACCGTACTTCCGAGATAGATACTAGCTAAAAGCCCAGACACGTTTTATTGCCGATGTTTCTGCTGCTGTGTGACATAGCAACGAGGGGTTCGGCTCCTCAGTGGGTCCCCCAGCGTTCTTTATGCGGTTTCTGGTAAATGGACTTCAGAGAATAATCGGGTTAATAATTTCTGAAATAATTAAGTGCAGGACATGGAGTCAGGTGACTCGGACATTACTTTTTAGGGTCAGATCCGAAATTTCAATGAACATTTGAGTCGAAGACAATCAACCACTGTGGAATAACCACGTAATGCTCATTCTACAAACAATAAGTATTTCAAGTAGTATGAATCTTATATGGTAAAGACGTTATACCGTACTTCCGACAGAGATACTAGCTAAAAGCCCAGACACGTGTTTCGCCGATGTTTCTGCTGCTGTGTGACACAGCAACGAGGGGTTAGGCTCCTCAGTGGGTCCCCCAATGTTCTTTATGCGGTTTCTGGTATAAGGACTCCAGAGAATAATCGGGACGCAAACATGACTATCGACCCAGGGCGCCAATTGAGGTCAATGCGGACCCAGAGAATGGCCGTCCCAATCAACCGGAGACATGTCAACTGACAGCAATTTCCTGTTTGTATGCCGGCAATGAACGCCAAAGCCAATTACGGACTCCCCCACCCCGTCCTCCTATCTTGTACACTGTTATGTTGAACCCGTCCAATCAACGCTCTGTTATGAAAATGGCTATCACCCCCTTTAAATACTGTGATGAACTTCGGTTCAATGAAGTGCTTATGGCCCATCTGCTAGACCCAGTGTGTGGACTGTCTGCACCGTACTCGAGTGCATGTGTGTGTTTTCAGTCCCAGCTGGTAGTCAGGGTTTTGATTGGCTGAATGAAGGCAGAATAAGCCCGAAACAGACTGTATCAATCTACCCATATTCTCTGTGGTGTCTCCTCTCTGCAATTATAGCTTGGCCGACTTCGGCCTGGTAATTGGTTGCCTGTTCGTGACCTTTGCTACCCATAAGGAGCTTGTTTGCTTCAGGAAGCCACTAGATCGGTGTGCGCCTATTCCTGTTTGAATAAATACCCGATCTGCAGCGACAGAGAATGACAGGTGGTGAGGCACTTATTAACTTCGGTTCAATGAAGTGCTTATGACCCATCTGCTAGACCCAGTGTGTGGACTGTCTGTGCCGTACTCGAGTGCATGTTTGTGTTTCCAGTCCCAGCTGGCAGTCAGGGTTATGATTGGCTGAATGAAGGCAGAATAAGCCCGTAACAGACTGTATCAATCTACCCATATTCTCTGTCGTGTCTCCTCTCTGCAATTATAACTTGGCCGATTTCGGCCTGGTAATTGGTTGCCTGTTCGTGGCCTTTGCCACCCATACGGAGCTTGTTTGATTCGGGAAGCCACTAGATCGGTGTGCGCCTATTCCTGTTTGAATATATATATATATTTGGAATGGAACCGACAAAGACAAGGGAGACCGGAATGGCCATTTCTGGCTTATTATACCCAATCCCAAGTGTGGCACACCTGCGATTCAAACCACACTTGGGATTGGGTATGACTGGCTGATGACGGCTAATAAGCCAGAAATGGCCATTCCGGTCTCCCTTGTCTTTGTCGGTTCCATTCCATCATATGCTACACATCGCTATGCGACCGCCTGCGAGAACTCTAGTCTGAGTTCCAGGGCACAACGGAACATGAATGTTCCTTAAGCAGATCGGTGAGCCCCACACTATCTTATATATATAAATATATATATATATATATATATATATATATATATATATATATATATATATATATATACCAGAAACTGCATAGAGAACGCTGGGGGACCCACTGAGGAGCCGAACCCCTCGTTGCTGTGTCACACAGCAGCAGAAACATCGGCGAAACACGTGTCTGGGCTTTTAGCTAGTATCTATGTCGGAAGTACGGTATAACGTCTTTGCCATATAAGATTCATACTACTTGTAGTACTACTTAATTGTAGAATGGGCATTACGTGGTTATTCCACAGTGGTTGATTGTCTTCGACCCAAATGTTCATTGAAATTTTCGGATCTGACCCTAAAAAGTCATGTCCGATTCACCTGACTCCATGTCCTGCACTTTATTATTTCAGAAATTATTAACCTGATTATTCTCTGTGAGTCCATATACCAGAAACCGCATAAAGAACGCTGGGGGACCCACTGAGGAGCCGAACCCTCGTTGCTGTGTCACACAGCAGCAGAAACATCGGCGAAACACGTGTCTGGGCTTTTAGCTAGTATCTATGTCGGAAGTACGGTATAACGTCTTTGCCATATAAGATTCATACTACTTGTAGTACTACTTAATTTGTAGAATGGGCATTACGTGGTTATTCCACAGTGGTTGATTATCTTCGACCCAAATGTTCATTGAAATTTCTGGTCTGACCCTTAAAAAGTCATGTCCGAATCACCTGACTCCATGTCCTGCACTTAATAATTTCAGAAATTATTTACCCGATTATTCTCTGGAGTCCATATACCAGAAACCGCATAGAGAACGCTGGGGGAGCCACTGAGGAGCCGAACCCCTCGTTGCTGTGTCACACAGCAGCAGAAACATCGGCGAAACACGTGTCTTGGCTTTTAGCTAGTATCTAAATCGGAAGTATGGTATAACGTCGTTGCCATATATATATATATATATATATATATATATATATATATATATATATATATCGCGTTCATCATCTCCTGAAGAAGAAGAAGAAGAGGGGCGAGTTCATGGACCATATTGTATTTGTACTGACGTTTCGAAAACCTTCTCGCTTCCATCATCAGAGTGAAGTGCTTGCTGCTCCTGGTGGTCTTGAGTTAGTCAGCCTTGTCGCGTGCCTCGTATTATATCTATGGTGGATGCGTGAATTTTGTCCTGCCCGATCGCTGCTGATTTCATTAGACCTTCCTGAGCTTGAACGCCAGTGGACTCGCGTGACCACTGTCCCTTTGGAGCCGTCGTAGGTTTAAGCAAGGCAGCGTGCCTGTTGGCCTACCCCACGTCAAGCAGCGGACTGATCAGTCGTTGCTGCTCTCATGAGTTGTTCTCCGTTTTACCCGCGCATTGGTGAGGCAGTGTTTGACTTTGGTCATGTGAACTTCGGCCTCCACCCCGCTTTTCCGTGAGCGTGGGCTCTCGGTTCCGTGTGCTCGTTTGCCTTATTGGCCCTGGCCGAACTGATCCGAGCCTTGTACGAAGCGCCTGGTAGGCGGGGTGTAAGTCTATAGCTCGCTTGAGTGTGCGAGTCGAGGACCAACTCTCCAGCACCAGTCTGGCCATCTTCTCCTATATATATATGGAATGGAACCGACAAAGACAAGGGAGACCGGAATGGCCATTTCTGGCTTATTAGCCGTCATCAGCCAGTCATAACCAATCCCAAGTGTGGCACACCTGGGATTCGAACCCGCGACCTTTGGTATTTGAGTCGAACGCTCTACCATTTGAGCCACGGGCTCGTTGCTTTGTCGGTTGCGATCGGGAATATGATGATAGTGTGTGGCTCACCGATCTGCTAAAGGAACATTTATGTTCCGTTGTGCCCTGGAACTCAGACTAGAGTACTCACAGGCAGTCGCATAGCGACGTGTAGCATATGTTGATAATGTGGAACCGACAAAGACAAGGGAGACCGGAATGGCCATTTCTGGCTTATTAGCCGTCATCAGCCAGTCATACCCAATCCCAAGTGTGGAACACCTGGGATTCGAACCCGCGAACTTTGGTATTTGAGTCGAACGCTCTACCATTGAGCCACGGGCTCGTTGCTTTTTCGGTTGCGATCGGGAATATGATGATAGTGTGTGGCTCACCGATCTGCTAAAGGAACATTTATGTTCCGTTGTGCCCTGGAACTCAGACTAGAGTACTCACAGGCAGTCGCATAGCGACGTAGCATATGTTGATAATGTGGAACCGACAAAGACAAGGGAGACCGGAATGGCCATTTCTGGCTTATTAGCCGTCATCAGCCAGTCATACCCAATCCCAATCACATTATCATATATATATATATATATATATATATATATATATATATATATATATATATATATATATATATATATATAGAGAGAGAGAGAGAGAGAGAGAGAGGCAATCACGGGAACTATGGTTTTATTGTCCTGACGTTTCAAAATCAAACAAGATTTCATCGTCGGAGGTAAATATTGTACCGCGCCTCACAGTATTTATAGGTGGTAACATTTCGGCTAATACGGGATTACTAAGGTTTTTGAATTGGCGTGGAGGAGGGGCCGGGATGGGGGTGGAGATCCTCAGTCATCATGCTGCTTGATGAGCAGGATGGTCTTTCATCCTTGGCGATCATCCTTTGCCTGTTCACCGAGTGCGTGGTGGACTGGTAGAGGGTGGGTGATGGCTTGTTCTCAATCTGGTCGGGGGCCCGCATTCGCACGTTGGAAATGTTATCCTTCTGTCTCACAGCGAGTTCGTGCTCATGCATTCTCGTGCATACCCGTTTTCCGGTTTCGCCAACATAATTTATTCGAACTTAATGGCAGTCTAACCGGAAAAATATATATATTGACATTCCGATGGATGTGACGTGATATGAATGTGGGCTGCATCAGCCGCCGCCACGTAGTCAGTAGTGCATATACAAAGACTAAATGATATATCAAATTTGGCAGCACAGGTACTAGATGAAAGCTCCGAAATGTGTTCCGCCGATATTCTGCCGTTGCATAACAAACCTAGGAGGGGGTTGGAGTCATCAGAGTTCCCAATGACGGCCAACAAGGTTTGAAGTGGCAAGACTGTCGAATTTACAAACTAAATGCCACTTGGAACCATTTCATATGGGTTTGGCTAACTGATGATGATGGACACGCCAGAAATGCCCGCTCCATCTTCATCTTTTTTCCTCCTACACTATTTATTTTGATCGAAAATGGGCTTACACCTTAGAACTCCTTATTTCACTTGTAAAATCAGAAGTATTTAATTTAGTTTCAAATAAAGACGTAGTGGCACCGTCTGCTTGTTGTTCCAACCTGTATTTGTTAAAGCGATGTTCAATGGTCGTCGTAGATTGAGACATGACAGTCGTCTCGGGCAGGTGATGCCATATTTCCACTCCACGTTTTGAGAAGAAATACTTTCCTTGGGTTTGAAGGGATGCTCAAAGATACGTTAAGCCTGAATTTATTAGGTTAAGAAACAGAAGACTGGCTGTAGACATAACCTGTACCGAGACCCGGAAACAGCACGAAGGAGGAGTCTTGGGGACATGGCGTGGCAAGTGCAGGAATATCATAGGCTGATGGGTGGCTAATCAAAACAAATGGGATCTGGTCCTGCGTACATGACCTAAAAAGTTGCTTTGTCGTGATACCTAGACCGTACAGACAGCTCACACTGCAGACTAAATAAACCGGAAGAGGGTTATCAAAAGTGCACCCGCCTAGACGACCCTTTATTTGGCCGTCAATAGAGTAATAAACGTCAGGGAAACGCAGCGAAAAAGAAAAGAAGAAGAAGAAGAAGACGGACGGTGGGGGATGTCCGGAAAATGAGGGCCTTCCGTTTTAGTTCTGCCAACAGGGGCAGGGAGGGAAGAGGATGTGTTAGTGGGTTATGCTTGTATAGAATGGGCTACTGACTGAGCCCTATGGCACAAGAGGGTGGGACGTTCCGTAACCTAACTGTGGAACACCATTCTATCCTGGCGATTACTATGCTTCTTCGCAGATAGGGAAATGCAGGGGTTATCTTGATTCTGCATAGCTGATCGACTTGAACAAACGCCGTCGAAGAACACAAATTTTGGTTGGCAAATCATATTACCACCGTCTCTGTTATCATAGTATCCACTGGCGCAGGAATTTAGAGTAGCAAATATTTGTTCTTGTTTCCCTGGCGTTTATTAAAGTATGAATCTTTTTTTACACACAGATATTTAGTAAAAATAGACAGTTTTGCATGGCGAATGCAACTCCGTCTGCGTGGAGGAATTTCTCCATCAAGCTGACTTGCAGGACCAGAACGACATCAGAACCGCTGTTGCTTGGAAAACCACAACCTCCGGGTAGATAATAGTTGTTGAAGCCAGCCGCTGGCTTTAAGGAAGCGAATTTTCTTGTCTTCTGGCCAGCTTTTAGGTCACGACGCCTAAAGTGCAGCGATTGTAAACTGCCTTTAATCGTAATGTAGAGGGCTTCATTACGACGCGTAGAGTCCGCTTGTGTCTCGGACAGGAATGGGAGCGTGAGAACGACGCTGCCAAATCCATCCTCATGGCACATCAGCGCATTCCTCAATTTAATCTGTCTGACGTGCTAACATTCGTGGCTTGTAATTTTGCCAACTGACAGAACTAAGAGTGAGATAAGAATGGCTCCTACTAAATGTGGCCTTTATGTCAACCACAGACATGAGATTCGAGCCTCCCTCTTGAAAGTCTGGTACACGGCACGAGGTCAGTTCGTGTGTGGCACGCGTAGACGAGCTGTATAAATTTCGCAGTTACTACCCCCATAGTCACCTCCCGTCGTCCTGACATTGTCGTGCTATTGGAGTCAGTTTTATGGAGAAAGAGAGTGCGGTAGATGCTGCACGAGTCTGTCTTCCTACAAACTCCCACAGAGCACGCAACGTACGCCGTCGCTGCGACCACCAAAATGTCCAATAGACCCTTGTTTCGATCAATTCTTTGCCCTGGCTTGCGAGCACCCTAAGCACGTCCAGTCTCTTTTAGCTTACTGTTTACGTGAAATGAGGACGTGTTTCATGGTTCGCCGGAATATGTATAAACTCATGACAAATACTGGAAACAGAATGCGTGTTGTAAAAGTGAGATAACGCCCTGTCGTCAATGCCGCGTTTACAAGTACGGCCTTACCCATAACTCCCCCAAGTCAATGACTTCGATTAATGAATTTTCTGACGCTTGAAAAGCCACTATTCTCTTCCGCTTTGTTTGTTTAACAAAATTGTTAGGATGAGACTATTTTGGTTGAAGGTGAATGAGGCCAACCACATTTTGCACAATATTTGTGGCGTACGGGCTCCTGCGCTTTAACTGGTTTCCCTCCGCACGGTAAAAAGAATTTTTTAAAGATCTTACAACCCCGTTTTCCGCGCATTCATATAGAATCACTTAGACTTTACTGTGCAAACGAGCCGTGAGTGCTGTCTATTTTCGCAGCAATCACTGCAAGTAAGATTGGCGAATCCAGCTTTTATTCGACGCCGATTCAAGCCAGCAGGATCACGAAGCTACTTAAAACTACACTGCATAATCCCTGACAAAACTTCTTTCAAACTAAAATTCTGTCATTTTTGGTTAATCCCTCACTTTTGTGCAGTGTCCAAAGCCAGTTTTCAGTCATCTATGTGACGGTAAATATGCCAGCTCGCTCCATCTGTTATTGGTCATTGAAGTTCACACCTGAAGTTTGCAGCTGCTGAATCTCGGATGCGAAATTTGAAGATGTTGTTTGCTGACACTGGTTGTGGAGAGCCCCAGCTGTATTGACGTTGGTATTCTTACTGACTGGATCTAGGCTTGCCAACTTCATCTCCAGAGAGCCTGGTGTTAGAATAAGTCCGTGAACTTACGGCTAAGCATAGACTAGGGCGTCAGACAAAGTTACTTCTTATCTGTCGCAGATAACTAAGGCACCTTATAGTAACCCTCACTCCGGGTGTCTGCCGTGATATCATGCTTACAGTTACGCATAAGTGACAGTTCTTTCCCCTGGCGTTGGTGAAGAAGGAGACACAATCACCGGA
>WEDG01004012.1:0-20180 GCA_017591395.1 Schistocephalus solidus | reverse complement strand
TATTCGAAGAAGGAGACACAATCACCGGAACAGGAGCTTTATTAGCCTGAAGTTTCGGATTCTTACTCGATTCATCATCAGATATTCGAAGAAGGAGACACAATCACCGGAACAGGAGCTTTATTAGCCTGAAGTTTCGGATTCTTACTCGATTCATCATCAGATATTCGAAGAAGGAGACACAATCACCGGAACAGGAGCTTTATTAGCCTGAAGTTTCGGATTCTTACTCGATTCATCATCAGATATTCGAAGAAGGAGACACAATCACCGGAACAGGAGCTTTATTAGCCTGAAGTTTCGGATTCTTACTCGATCCATCATCAGATATTCGAAGAAGGAGACACAATCACCGGAACAGGAGCTTTATTAGCCTGAAGTTTCGGATTCTTACTCGATTCATCATCAGATATTCGAAGAAGGGAGACACAATCACCGGAACAGGAGCTTTATTAGCCTGAAGTTTCGGATTCTTACTCGATTCATCATCAGATATTCGAAGAAGGAGACACAATCACCGGAACAGGAGCTTTATTAGCCTGAAGTTTCGGATTCTTACTCGATTCATCATCAGATATTCGAAGAAGGAGACACAATCACCGGAACAGGAGCTTTATTAGCCTGAAGTTTCGGATTCTCACTCGATCCATCATCAGATATTCGAAGAAGGAGACACAATCACCGGAACAGGAGCTTTATTAGCCTGAAGTTTCGGATTCTTACTCGATTCATCATCAGATATTCGAAGAAGGAGACACAATCACCGGAACAGGAGCTTTATTAGCCTGAAGTTTCGGATTCTTACTCGATTCATCATCAGATATTCGAAGAAGGAGACACAATCACCGGAACAGGAGCTTTATTAGCCTGAAGTTTCGGATTCTTACTCGATTCATCATCAGATATTCGAAGAAGGAGACACAATCACCGGAACAGGAGCTTTATTAGCCTGAAGTTTCGGATTCTTACTCGATTCATCATCAGATATTCGAAGAAGGAGACACAATCACCGGAACAGGAGCTTTATTAGCCTGAAGTTTCGGATTCTTACTCGATTCATCATCAGATATTCGAAGAAGGAGACACAATCACCGGAACAGGAGCTTTATTAGCCTGAAGTTTCGGATTCTTACCTCGATTCATCATCAGATATTCGAAGAAGGAGACACAATCACCGGAACAGGAGCTTTATTAGCCTGAAGTTTCGGATTCTTACTCGATTCATCATCAGATATTCGAAGAAGGAGACACAATCACCGGAACAGGAGCTTTATTAGCCTGAAGTTTCGGATTCTTACTCGATTCATCATCAGATATTCGAAGAAGGAGACACAATCACCGGAACAGGAGCTTTATTAGCCTGAAGTTTCGGATTCTTACTCGATTCATCATCAGATATTCGAAGAAGGAGACACAATCACCGGAACAGGAGCTTTATTAGCCTGAAGTTTCGGATTCTTACTCGATTCATCATCAGATATTCGAAGAAGGAGACACAATCACCGGAACAGGAGCTTTATTAGCCTGAAGTTTCGGATTCTTACTCGATTCATCATCAGATATTCGAAGAAGGAGACACAATCACCGGAACAGGAGCTTTATTAGCCTGAAGTTTCGGATTCTTACTCGATTCATCATCAGATATTCGAAGAAGGAGACACAATCACCGGAACAGGAGCTTTATTAGCCTGAAGTTTCGGATTCTTACTCGATTCATCATCAGATATTCGAAGAAGGAGACACAATCACCGGAACAGGAGCTTTATTAGCCTGAAGTTTCGGATTCTTACTCGATTCATCATCAGATATTCGAAGAAGGAGACACAATCACCGGAACAGGAGCTTTATTAGCCTGAAGTTTCGGATTCTTACTCGATTCATCATCAGATATTCGAAGAAGGAGACACAATCACCGGAACAGGAGCTTTATTAGCCTGAAGTTTCGGATTCTCACTCGATCCATCATCAGATATTCGAAGAAGGAGACACAATCACCGGAACAGGAGCTTTATTAGCCTGAAGTTTCGGATTCTTACTCGATTCATCATCAGATATTCGAAGAAGGAGACACAATCACCGGAACAGGAGCTTTATTAGCCTGAAGTTTCGGATTCTTACTCGATTCATCATCAGATATTCGAAGAAGGAGACACAATCACCGGAACAGGAGCTTTATTAGCCTGAAGTTTCGGATTCTTACTCGATTCATCATCAGATATTCGAAGAAGGAGACACAATCACCGGAACAGGAGCTTTATTAGCCTGAAGTTTCGGATTCTTACTCGATTCATCATCAGATATTCGAAGAAGGAGACACAATCACCGGAACAGGAGCTTTATTAGCCTGAAGTTTCGGATTCTTACTCGATTCATCATCAGATATTCGAAGAAGGAGACACAATCACCGGAACAGGAGCTTTATTAGCCTGAAGTTTCGGATTCTTACTCGATTCATCATCAGATATTCGAAGAAGGAGACACAATCACCGGAACAGGAGCTTTATTAGCCTGAAGTTTCGGATTCTTACTCGATTCATCATCAGATATTCGAAGAAGGAGACACAATCACCGGAACAGGAGCTTTATTAGCCTGAAGTTTCGGATTCTTACTCGATTCATCATCAGATATTCGAAGAAGGAGACACAATCACCGGAACAGGAGCTTTATTAGCCTGAAGTTTCGGATTCTTACTCGATTCATCATCAGATATTCGAAGAAGGAGACACAATCACCGGAACAGGAGCTTTATTAGCCTGAAGTTTCGGATTCTTACTCGATTCATCATCAGATATTCGAAGAAGGAGACACAATCACCGGAACAGGAGCTTTATTAGCCTGAAGTTTCGGATTCTTACTCGATTCATCATCAGATATTCGAAGAAGGAGACACAATCACCGGAACAGGAGCTTTATTAGCCTGAAGTTTCGGATTCTTACTCGATTCATCATCAGATATTCGAAGAAGGAGACACAATCACCGGAACAGGAGCTTTATTAGCCTGAAGTTTCGGATTCTCACTCGATCCATCATCAGATATTCGAAGAAGGAGACACAATCACCGGAACAGGAGCTTTATTAGCCTGAAGTTTCGGATTCTTACTCGATTCATCATCAGATATTCGAAGAAGGAGACACAATCACCGGAACAGGAGCTTTATTAGCCTGAAGTTTCGGATTCTTACTCGATTCATCATCAGATATTCGAAGAAGGAGACACAATCACCGGAACAGGAGCTTTATTAGCCTGAAGTTTCGGATTCTTACTCGATTCATCATCAGATATTCGAAGAAGGAGACACAATCACCGGAACAGGAGCTTTATTAGCCTGAAGTTTCGGATTCTCACCTCGATTCATCATCAGATATTCGAAGAAGGAGACACAATCACCGGAACAGGAGCTTTATTAGCCTGAAGTTTCGGATTCTTACTCGATTCATCATCAGATATTCGAAGAAGGAGACACAATCACCGGAACAGGAGCTTTATTAGCCTGAAGTTTCGGATTCTTACTCGATTCATCATCAGATATTCGAAGAAGGAGACACAATCACCGGAACAGGAGCTTTATTAGCCTGAAGTTTCGGATTCTTACTCGATTCATCATCAGATATTCGAAGAAGGAGACACAATCACCGGAACAGGAGCTTTATTAGCCTGAAGTTTCGGATTCTCACTCGATTCATCATCAGATATTCGAAGAAGGAGACACAATCACCGGAACAGGAGCTTTATTAGCCTGAAGTTTCGGATTCTTACTCGATTCATCATCAGATATTCGAAGAAGGAGACACAATCACCGGAACAGGAGCTTTATTAGCCTGAAGTTTCGGATTCTTACTCGATTCATCATCAGATATTCGAAGAAGGAGACACAATCACCGGAACAGGAGCTTTATTAGCCTGAAGTTTCGGATTCTCACTCGATTCATCATCAGATATTCGAAGAAGGAGACACAATCACCGGAACAGGAGCTTTATTAGCCTGAAGTTTCGGATTCTTACTCGATTCATCATCAGATATTCGAAGAAGGAGACACAATCACCGGAACAGGAGCTTTATTAGCCTGAAGTTTCGGATTCTTACTCGATTCATCATCAGATATTCGAAGAAGGAGACACAATCACCGGAACAGGAGCTTTATTAGCCTGAAGTTTCGGATTCTTACTCGATTCATCATCAGATATTCGAAGAAGGAGACACAATCACCGGAACAGGAGCTTTATTAGCCTGAAGTTTCGGATTCTTACTCGATTCATCATCAGATATTCGAAGAAGGAGACACAATCACCGGAACAGGAGCTTTATTAGCCTGAAGTTTCGGATTCTTACTCGATTCATCATCAGATATTCGAAGAAGGAGACACAATCACCGGAACAGGAGCTTTATTAGCCTGAAGTTTCGGATTCTTACTCGATTCATCATCAGATATTCGAAGAAGGAGACACAATCACCGGAACAGGAGCTTTATTAGCCTGAAGTTTCGGATTCTTACTCGATTCATCATCAGATATTCGAAGAAGGAGACACAATCACCGGAACAGGAGCTTTATTAGCCTGAAGTTTCGGATTCTTACTCGATCCATCATCAGATATTCGAAGAAGGAGACACAATCACCGGAACAGGAGCTTTATTAGCCTGAAGTTTCGGATTCTTACTCGATTCATCATCAGATATTCGAAGAAGGAGACACAATCACCGGAACAGGAGCTTTATTAGCCTGAAGTTTCGGATTCTTACTCGATTCATCATCAGATATTCGAAGAAGGAGACACAATCACCGGAACAGGAGCTTTATTAGCCTGAAGTTTCGGATTCTTACTCGATTCATCATCAGATATTCGAAGAAGGAGACACAATCACCGGAACAGGAGCTTTATTAGCCTGAAGTTTCGGATTCTTACTCGATTCATCATCAGATATTCGAAGAAGGAGACACAATCACCGGAACAGGAGCTTTATTAGCCTGAAGTTTCGGATTCTTACTCGATTCATCATCAGATATTCGAAGAAGGAGACACAATCACCGGAACAGGAGCTTTATTAGCCTGAAGTTTCGGATTCTTACTCGATTCATCATCAGATATTCGAAGAAGGAGACACAATCACCGGAACAGGAGCTTTATTAGCCTGAAGTTTCGGATTCTTACTCGATTCATCATCAGATATTCGAAGAAGGAGACACAATCACCGGAACAGGAGCTTTATTAGCCTGAAGTTTCGGATTCTTACTCGATTCATCATCAGATATTCGAAGAAGGAGACACAATCACCGGAACAGGAGCTTTATTAGCCTGAAGTTTCGGATTCTTACTCGATTCATCATCAGATATTCGAAGAAGGAGACACAATCACCGGAACAGGAGCTTTATTAGCCTGAAGTTTCGGATTCTTACTCGATTCATCATCAGATATTCGAAGAAGGAGACACAATCACCGGAACAGGAGCTTTATTAGCCTGAAGTTTCGGATTCTTACTCGATTCATCATCAGATATTCGAAGAAGGAGACACAATCACCGGAACAGGAGCTTTATTAGCCTGAAGTTTCGGATTCTTACTCGATTCATCATCAGATATTCGAAGAAGGAGACACAATCACCGGAACAGGAGCTTTATTAGCCTGAAGTTTCGGATTCTTACTCGATTCATCATCAGATATTCGAAGAAGGAGACACAATCACCGGAACAGGAGCTTTATTAGCCTGAAGTTTCGGATTCTTACTCGATTCATCATCAGATATTCGAAGAAGGAGACACAATCACCGGAACAGGAGCTTTATTAGCCTGAAGTTTCGGATTCTTACTCGATTCATCATCAGATATTCGAAGAAGGAGACACAATCACCGGAACAGGAGCTTTATTAGCCTGAAGTTTCGGATTCTTACTCGATTCATCATCAGATATTCGAAGAAGGAGACACAATCACCGGAACAGGAGCTTTATTAGCCTGAAGTTTCGGATTCTTACTCGATTCATCATCAGATATTCGAAGAAGGAGACACAATCACCGGAACAGGAGCTTTATTAGCCTGAAGTTTCGGATTCTTACTCGATTCATCATCAGATATTCGAAGAAGGAGACACAATCACCGGAACAGGAGCTTTATTAGCCTGAAGTTTCGGATTCTTACTCGATTCATCATCAGATATTCGAAGAAGGAGACACAATCACCGGAACAGGAGCTTTATTAGCCTGAAGTTTCGGATTCTTACTCGATTCATCATCAGATATTCGAAGAAGGAGACACAATCACCGGAACAGGAGCTTTATTAGCCTGAAGTTTCGGATTCTTACTCGATTCATCATCAGATATTCGAAGAAGGAGACACAATCACCGGAACAGGAGCTTTATTAGCCTGAAGTTTCGGATTCTTACTCGATTCATCATCAGATATTCGAAGAAGGAGACACAATCACCGGAACAGGAGCTTTATTAGCCTGAAGTTTCGGATTCTCACTCGATTCATCATCAGATATTCGAAGAAGGAGACACAATCACCGGAACAGGAGCTTTATTAGCCTGAAGTTTCGGATTCTTACTCGATTCATCATCAGATATTCGAAGAAGGAGACACAATCACCGGAACAGGAGCTTTATTAGCCTGAAGTTTCGGATTCTTACTCGATTCATCATCAGATATTCGAAGAAGGAGACACAATCACCGGAACAGGAGCTTTATTAGCCTGAAGTTTCGGATTCTTACTCGATTCATCATCAGATATTCGAAGAAGGAGACACAATCACCGGAACAGGAGCTTTATTAGCCTGAAGTTTCGGATTCTCACCTCGATCCATCATCAGATATTCGAAGAAGGAGACACAATCACCGGAACAGGAGCTTTATTAGCCTGAAGTTTCGGATTCTTACTCGATTCATCATCAGATATTCGAAGAAGGAGACACAATCACCGGAACAGGAGCTTTATTAGCCTGAAGTTTCGGATTCTTACTCGATTCATCATCAGATATTCGAAGAAGGAGACACAATCACCGGAACAGGAGCTTTATTAGCCTGAAGTTTCGGATTCTTACTCGATTCATCATCAGATATTCGAAGAAGGAGACACAATCACCGGAACAGGAGCTTTATTAGCCTGAAGTTTCGGATTCTTACTCGATTCATCATCAGATATTCGAAGAAGGAGACACAATCACCGGAACAGGAGCTTTATTAGCCTGAAGTTTCGGATTCTTACTCGATTCATCATCAGATATTCGAAGAAGGAGACACAATCACCGGAACAGGAGCTTTATTAGCCTGAAGTTTCGGATTCTTACTCGATTCATCATCAGATATTCGAAGAAGGAGACACAATCACCGGAACAGGAGCTTTATTAGCCTGAAGTTTCGGATTCTTACTCGATCCATCATCAGATATTCGAAGAAGGAGACACAATCACCGGAACAGGAGCTTTATTAGCCTGAAGTTTCGGATTCTTACTCGATTCATCATCAGATATTCGAAGAAGGAGACACAATCACCGGAACAGGAGCTTTATTAGCCTGAAGTTTCGGATTCTTACTCGATTCATCATCAGATATTCGAAGAAGGAGACACAATCACCGGAACAGGAGCTTTATTAGCCTGAAGTTTCGGATTCTTACTCGATTCATCATCAGATATTCGAAGAAGGAGACACAATCACCGGAACAGGAGCTTTATTAGCCTGAAGTTTCGGATTCTTACTCGATTCATCATCAGATATTCGAAGAAGGAGACACAATCACCGGAACAGGAGCTTTATTAGCCTGAAGTTTCGGATTCTTACTCGATTCATCATCAGATATTCGAAGAAGGAGACACAATCACCGGAACAGGAGCTTTATTAGCCTGAAGTTTCGGATTCTTACCTCGATTCATCATCAGATATTCGAAGAAGGAGACACAATCACCGGAACAGGAGCTTTATTAGCCTGAAGTTTCGGATTCTTACTCGATTCATCATCAGATATTCGAAGAAGGAGACACAATCACCGGAACAGGAGCTTTATTAGCCTGAAGTTTCGGATTCTTACTCGATTCATCATCAGATATTCGAAGAAGGAGACACAATCACCGGAACAGGAGCTTTATTAGCCTGAAGTTTCGGATTCTTACTCGATTCATCATCAGATATTCGAAGAAGGAGACACAATCACCGGAACAGGAGCTTTATTAGCCTGAAGTTTCGGATTCTTACTCGATTCATCATCAGATATTCGAAGAAGGAGACACAATCACCGGAACAGGAGCTTTATTAGCCTGAAGTTTCGGATTCTTACTCGATTCATCATCAGATATTCGAAGAAGGAGACACAATCACCGGAACAGGAGCTTTATTAGCCTGAAGTTTCGGATTCTTACTCGATTCATCATCAGATATTCGAAGAAGGAGACACAATCACCGGAACAGGAGCTTTATTAGCCTGAAGTTTCGGATTCTTACTCGATTCATCATCAGATATTCGAAGAAGGAGACACAATCACCGGAACAGGAGCTTTATTAGCCTGAAGTTTCGGATTCTTACTCGATTCATCATCAGATATTCGAAGAAGGAGACACAATCACCGGAACAGGAGCTTTATTAGCCTGAAGTTTCGGATTCTTACTCGATCCATCATCAGATATTCGAAGAAGGAGACACAATCACCGGAACAGGAGCTTTATTAGCCTGAAGTTTCGGATTCTTACTCGATCCATCATCAGATATTCGAAGAAGGAGACACAATCACCGGAACAGGAGCTTTATTAGCCTGAAGTTTCGGATTCTTACTCGATTCATCATCAGATATTCGAAGAAGGAGACACAATCACCGGAACAGGAGCTTTATTAGCCTGAAGTTTCGGATTCTCACTCGATCCATCATCAGATATTCGAAGAAGGAGACACAATCACCGGAACAGGAGCTTTATTAGCCTGAAGTTTCGGATTCTTACCTCGATTCATCATCAGATATTCGAAGAAGGAGACACAATCACCGGAACAGGAGCTTTATTAGCCTGAAGTTTCGGATTCTTACTCGATTCATCATCAGATATTCGAAGAAGGAGACACAATCACCGGAACAGGAGCTTTATTAGCCTGAAGTTTCGGATTCTTACTCGATTCATCATCAGATATTCGAAGAAGGAGACACAATCACCGGAACAGGAGCTTTATTAGCCTGAAGTTTCGGATTCTTACTCGATTCATCATCAGATATTCGAAGAAGGAGACACAATCACCGGAACAGGAGCTTTATTAGCCTGAAGTTTCGGATTCTTACTCGATTCATCATCAGATATTCGAAGAAGGAGACACAATCACCGGAACAGGAGCTTTATTAGCCTGAAGTTTCGGATTCTTACTCGATTCATCATCAGATATTCGAAGAAGGAGACACAATCACCGGAACAGGAGCTTTATTAGCCTGAAGTTTCGGATTCTTACTCGATTCATCATCAGATATTCGAAGAAGGAGACACAATCACCGGAACAGGAGCTTTATTAGCCTGAAGTTTCGGATTCTTACCTCGATTCATCATCAGATATTCGAAGAAGGAGACACAATCACCGGAACAGGAGCTTTATTAGCCTGAAGTTTCGGATTCTTACTCGATTCATCATCAGATATTCGAAGAAGGAGACACAATCACCGGAACAGGAGCTTTATTAGCCTGAAGTTTCGGATTCTTACCTCGATCCATCATCAGATATTCGAAGAAGGAGACACAATCACCGGAACAGGAGCTTTATTAGCCTGAAGTTTCGGATTCTTACTCGATCCATCATCAGATATTCGAAGAAGGAGACACAATCACCGGAACAGGAGCTTTATTAGCCTGAAGTTTCGGATTCTTACTCGATTCATCATCAGATATTCGAAGAAGGAGACACAATCACCGGAACAGGAGCTTTATTAGCCTGAAGTTTCGGATTCTTACTCGATTCATCATCAGATATTCGAAGAAGGAGACACAATCACCGGAACAGGAGCTTTATTAGCCTGAAGTTTCGGATTCTTACTCGATTCATCATCAGATATTCGAAGAAGGAGACACAATCACCGGAACAGGAGCTTTATTAGCCTGAAGTTTCGGATTCTTACTCGATTCATCATCAGATATTCGAAGAAGGAGACACAATCACCGGAACAGGAGCTTTATTAGCCTGAAGTTTCGGATTCTTACTCGATTCATCATCAGATATTCGAAGAAGGAGACACAATCACCGGAACAGGAGCTTTATTAGCCTGAAGTTTCGGATTCTCACTCGATCCATCATCAGATATTCGAAGAAGGAGACACAATCACCGGAACAGGAGCTTTATTAGCCTGAAGTTTCGGATTCTCACTCGATCCATCATCAGATATTCGAAGAAGGAGACACAATCACCGGAACAGGAGCTTTATTAGCCTGAAGTTTCGGATTCTCACTCGATCCATCATCAGATATTCGAAGAAGGAGACACAATCACCGGAACAGGAGCTTTATTAGCCTGAAGTTTCGGATTCTTACTCGATTCATCATCAGATATTCGAAGAAGGAGACACAATCACCGGAACAGGAGCTTTATTAGCCTGAAGTTTCGGATTCTTACTCGATCCATCATCAGATATTCGAAGAAGGAGACACAATCACCGGAACAGGAGCTTTATTAGCCTGAAGTTTCGGATTCTCACTCGATCCATCATCAGATATTCGAAGAAGGAGACACAATCACCGGAACAGGAGCTTTATTAGCCTGAAGTTTCGGATTCTTACTCGATTCATCATCAGATATTCGAAGAAGGAGACACAATCACCGGAACAGGAGCTTTATTAGCCTGAAGTTTCGGATTCTTACTCGATTCATCATCAGATATTCGAAGAAGGAGACACAATCACCGGAACAGGAGCTTTATTAGCCTGAAGTTTCGGATTCTTACCTCGATTCATCATCAGATATTCGAAGAAGGAGACACAATCACCGGAACAGGAGCTTTATTAGCCTGAAGTTTCGGATTCTTACTCGATTCATCATCAGATATTCGAAGAAGGAGACACAATCACCGGAACAGGAGCTTTATTAGCCTGAAGTTTCGGATTCTCACTCGATCCATCATCAGATATTCGAAGAAGGAGACACAATCACCGGAACAGGAGCTTTATTAGCCTGAAGTTTCGGATTCTTACTCGATTCATCATCAGATATTCGAAGAAGGAGACACAATCACCGGAACAGGAGCTTTATTAGCCTGAAGTTTCGGATTCTCACTCGATCCATCATCAGATATTCGAAGAAGGAGACACAATCACCGGAACAGGAGCTTTATTAGCCTGAAGTTTCGGATTCTTACTCGATTCATCATCAGATATTCGAAGAAGGAGACACAATCACCGGAACAGGAGCTTTATTAGCCTGAAGTTTCGGATTCTTACTCGATTCATCATCAGATATTCGAAGAAGGAGACACAATCACCGGAACAGGAGCTTTATTAGCCTGAAGTTTCGGATTCTTACTCGATTCATCATCAGATATTCGAAGAAGGAGACACAATCACCGGAACAGGAGCTTTATTAGCCTGAAGTTTCGGATTCTTACTCGATTCATCATCAGATATTCGAAGAAGGAGACACAATCACCGGAACAGGAGCTTTATTAGCCTGAAGTTTCGGATTCTTACTCGATTCATCATCAGATATTCGAAGAAGGAGACACAATCACCGGAACAGGAGCTTTATTAGCCTGAAGTTTCGGATTCTTACTCGATTCATCATCAGATATTCGAAGAAGGAGACACAATCACCGGAACAGGAGCTTTATTAGCCTGAAGTTTCGGATTCTTACTCGATTCATCATCAGATATTCGAAGAAGGAGACACAATCACCGGAACAGGAGCTTTATTAGCCTGAAGTTTCGGATTCTCACTCGATTCATCATCAGATATTCGAAGAAGGAGACACAATCACCGGAACAGGAGCTTTATTAGCCTGAAGTTTCGGATTCTTACTCGATTCATCATCAGATATTCGAAGAAGGAGACACAATCACCGGAACAGGAGCTTTATTAGCCTGAAGTTTCGGATTCTTACTCGATTCATCATCAGATATTCGAAGAAGGAGACACAATCACCGGAACAGGAGCTTTATTAGCCTGAAGTTTCGGATTCTTACTCGATTCATCATCAGATATTCGAAGAAGGAGACACAATCACCGGAACAGGAGCTTTATTAGCCTGAAGTTTCGGATTCTTACTCGATTCATCATCAGATATTCGAAGAAGGAGACACAATCACCGGAACAGGAGCTTTATTAGCCTGAAGTTTCGGATTCTTACTCGATTCATCATCAGATATTCGAAGAAGGAGACACAATCACCGGAACAGGAGCTTTATTAGCCTGAAGTTTCGGATTCTTACTCGATTCATCATCAGATATTCGAAGAAGGAGACACAATCACCGGAACAGGAGCTTTATTAGCCTGAAGTTTCGGATTCTTACTCGATTCATCATCAGATATTCGAAGAAGGAGACACAATCACCGGAACAGGAGCTTTATTAGCCTGAAGTTTCGGATTCTTACTCGATTCATCATCAGATATTCGAAGAAGGAGACACAATCACCGGAACAGGAGCTTTATTAGCCTGAAGTTTCGGATTCTTACTCGATTCATCATCAGATATTCGAAGAAGGAGACACAATCACCGGAACAGGAGCTTTATTAGCCTGAAGTTTCGGATTCTTACTCGATTCATCATCAGATATTCGAAGAAGGAGACACAATCACCGGAACAGGAGCTTTATTAGCCTGAAGTTTCGGATTCTTACCTCGATTCATCATCAGATATTCGAAGAAGGAGACACAATCACCGGAACAGGAGCTTTATTAGCCTGAAGTTTCGGATTCTTACTCGATTCATCATCAGATATTCGAAGAAGGAGACACAATCACCGGAACAGGAGCTTTATTAGCCTGAAGTTTCGGATTCTTACTCGATTCATCATCAGATATTCGAAGAAGGAGACACAATCACCGGAACAGGAGCTTTATTAGCCTGAAGTTTCGGATTCGAGTGAGAATCCGAAATTTCAGGCTAATAAAGCTCTTGTTAAAGTGATCTTGTCTCCTTCTTTACGACTACCTCCTCAGAGTCGCCTCTTCGCTTATAGTAGCAAATTGCAGCTGGTGACTAAGTACATTTTAGGAACAATAAAAGTGCCAAGACGATTCGCACCTGCGCGTGCCTACGCCCCCTCTGCTTGCCAGGAGCGTGCAGTCGACAGTGCCCCGCATTGACTGCGATCACAGTGCTCCCGTAGAATCTGATTGGTCCATGTCTTGGCTCTTTAAGAAATTTATTCTTGAAGCGGATTGGGCAGAATACTACCCAACCTGAGCGTAAGATATAAATGCGCGCCGGTTTCCAGCGCGAATGACTTGCAGGTGTAGCGGCTGAGGATGTCAAGGATAGCACACACTGTGGAGTATATCACTAGGACCAGCTGTAGCCATATAACGCCGGCAGAATCGTTTAGCACTTCATCACGCACACATGTATAGATAGCAGGAGAGAATAACTTTATAACGTAAGGTATCGATGTTAACAGTAACAAATTGTAGATAGTAAAAGAGAAATAAAATGATACAAGCAAATACTGGGGACCTATACAATCGATCCGTTTGGAGTGGGAGGAGGTCACGAATGATCAGTTAGATACCGATGGGGAGTGCAGCGCTGTTGGCAAATGCGGGTGAGGGTCGTGGAGATGCTGACGGTCAGGGACTTTCGAGACGGTACGACGGTGGTAATGAGGGGAGATGTCAGCGGTAGGGAGAGAAGGAACACCGGCCATCTTCACAGACCATCGATCGCACCATTCCCATCCGGGATCCGCGCGAAAAGTGTTCCCAGTCCATCCAAACAATTCGGTCAGAATTGTGGTTCGTTAAACAGGTTCTAGTCGATGTTCTCATGGCTAACCGTGTTTTGCTTCTCTGTCGTGTTGGGGTTTGAGGAAACCGTCAAACAAATATACGGTTGGTTTTAGTGCTGATGTACCAGGCCGGGTAATAGCACTATCCTACTCGGCCACTCATCCAGAAGACCTTATTGGACATGCTACCGCATAACTCACTCAAACGCCTGCCGCACGTCCAGCTGACAACCTACTCCACAAACCTAGCACTTCGTTATCCATCATCTGTGGAATACAATTCCTCCTTAACTGGCGTCTACATTCTTCTTCTATTGGGGACCAGTCCTGTGGGTTGCCGAAATCGGCAACTTAAATCGCGTGCCACACAGATTGAATGCGACAGCGGTGGTATGCGCGTGAATTAATCTATAGCGAGGCAGACGTGCTTGGCGTCTATCCCCCTGCTTTGATCCGATAAACAGAAAAAGTCAAGACGGCTGGAAGTGTCCGACAGTTGGTGACTCTCAATAGTGCTGTGACTCCGGCTCACCAGTGGGGAACTTCGTAACCGATAAGGGACATTTCAGGCTGGTGAGAGTGGGTCACACATGCCCTTCACCCGAAGAACCACTCGTGGTTGACACGACGTCTCGGAATCTCTGTTTGAGTTGATACCAACGTGGTAGCGACCAGAAAAACTGTTGACAAGTACGGTTAGATAAGAGTTGGTGCGAACAGGATACCGGACCAGATGACGCCTGCCAGAATTCTATTTTCGATCGCAGAACACTGTGCGAAGCCTGCCAAATTGGCACTTGGGGGTAGGTGGCCCTGAGAAAAATGAGTAGATGGTAGCCACTTTGCCCGCATGGGAACAGTGGCGTTTCCTTTAGACATTATTAGCAGCGTTTGAGTTGAGGAAAAATGGTAGATGGTTGCGATAGATGGTATAACCTAAATTAAGCTACCTCTAATTTATACTGCTTTCAATGCAGGAATTTGCATTTCGCCAAACGAAAGGCCGAGAAGCAGATCTTAGAGAAAATGTAAAACATCCTGTGTTTGACTCTCTCTTCTCCACAATCTTCATGCCTTTCTGGCTGCACAGGGTAGGAAGATGCTATCGAGGCCTGGGCACGCAAACGCCCTTGCAGACCGAGGCCTGCTGGAGCGGTACCTATCAGATTTCACGCCTTATCGTCTGAACCGATGCCTCCATGGAACAAGTATCCGCAACCATAGGAGGGTACTGTTCTTATAGCCAACCCTTGTTTTCTTTCAATTCTCCTGGAGAGATAGTCATGGCTTAATGGTTAGAGCGTTGGACTTCTGATCAGCACGTCACAGGTTCGAGCCTCAGGTGGTGCACCACATTGGGTGGGGCATGTCTAACTGATGATGGCTAAGGAACCAGAAATGGCCATTCCAGTCTTGCCTTGTCTTTGTCGGTATTTTTAATCTGCCTTTACTACTACTAGCCGCTTTGTGGCTGCTCGCGAGGCTCGAGAGTGAGGCCCAGGACAGAGTGGAGCGAACTAGTTACGTTGGCGATCGATGGGTGTCCGTTACCGAACGTCATGGTCTACTCCACCTGGTGAAAGTGACCATACTCTTATTAACGCCGTGCTTTACGTGTGAACCAGCCTTCGGCTTGCCAACTCTAAAACGCCGATGGATATTTTGGTAACAGCCACAGCCCAACACATTTTGGGCGCGCGAGGGTGGACAGAATCAGCAGTTGGCTTTCGACTTGCTGTAAACATTGCTGCCGCTCGTTCTTTCTATTGATGCACTTAATGTTTCTTTTACTTACCCTTTCTCGTTGCTTGGAAGACTACCCAATGGCGGGAGAACTCGGTTTGTGTGATCAGTACTGTGTTTGTGTGGTTGGAGTATCGCCTTAGTACTTATCTGTCCGTGTTAGAGACTAATGCTTACAGTTTATTCGCGATGCATATTTTGGTCCACGCCAAAGGATCGAAACTCTTCTCTCTCTCTCTCTCTCTCTCTCTCTATATATATATATATATATATATATATATATACATTGAAATTTCGGGTCTGACCCTTAAAAGTCATGTCCGAAGCACCTGACTCCATGTCCTGCACTTAATAATTTCAGAAATTATTTCCCCGATTATTCTCTAGAGTCCATATACCAGAAACCGCACAGAGAACGCTGGGGGACCCACTGAGGAGCCGAACCCCCCGTTGCTGTGTCACGCAGCAGCAGAAACATCGGCGAAACACGTGTCTGGGCTTTTAGCTAGTACCTATGTCGGAAGTACGGTATAACGTCTTTGCCATATAAGATTCATACTACTTGTAGTACTACTTGTTTGTAGAATGGGCATTACGTGGTTATTCCACAGTGGTTGATTGTCTTCGACCCAAATGTTCATTGAAATTTCGGGTCTGACCCTTAAAAGTCATGTCCGAAGCACCTGACTCCATGTCCTGCACTTAATAATTTCAGAAATTATTTCCCCGATTATTCTCTGGAGTCCATATACCAGAAACCGCACAGAGAACGCTGGGGGACCCACTGAGGAACCGAACCCCCGTTGCTGTGTCACGCAGCAGCAGAAACATCGGCGAAACACGTGTCTGGGCTTTTAGCTAGTACCTATGTCGGAATTACGGTATAACGTCTTTGCCATATATATATATATATATATATATATATATATATATATATATATATATATATCCCCTCTCTATGCAGCAATCCAGCAGGCGACCGGTTTGAGGAAGCTAGATAAATCCTAGCATTGGAAGGCCGTCCGTCGGTGTGAATTCAAAACCACTGTTTCTACGGTATTGTAAGGATTTTAACCAAAATTAGCTTAAAGGCAGGAAGGTAGAGTTAAGTGCCGGCGTTGAATGTGGGCCATAGAATAGCCCGCTTGAACTGCCTTGCGATGGTGTTTAAGGTAGTATCTTCAACGGAGCACACTCATGTACACCGACAAGTCATGGTTTCCACTGAGAAGGATTCACAGACGAGTTCGGATGCTGTGATGGAATGAGTATTTCAACTGATAGAAGCCCATTCTCCTTCGGACAGCTCTCTGGAGCTTAAGAACGAATAGTCCGTTCATCCTAGACGAAAAATTTACAGTTTTGTCCTATATGTGCCATTATGCTTGCATCTACTCCCAATATTGTCAGTCAAGTAGCATTGCGTCTGCTGCAACATTGCGTCTGTAATTGGAGCATGCCTGCACTTATACACTAAGGGCAGTTTAGTCTTTTGACGTTGTGAAGCTCTGTGTGATGTTTTCATTGCGTCGAATAAATCAACCGCACCGCAATTTTTTTTGTAGTGTCCAACAAATCATAGACCTTCAATTCGATCGTTTAACTCCAGGCCAGACACAATCATGCTTTCACTTAATGCACTCGGACGCCAGATAAAGTGGGCGTTGAACGTGTGTTTCGTTTCCGGCCTGCTCCGACAGTTTTTTTCAAACTTTTCTGCGCAGAACAACATTGTCCCTTTATTGGTGCAAATCTCCTCCTCGTACCTGGGACCTGGCCCGAGAGCCAGTGCAACCAACAAGTCGGTATTTCAAAGTAGTGCCTACGTCAAATCAGGGCAAGAACCCGAGCTTGGTTTCCTGTACTGTACGATTCACAAATAATCAGGCGTAAAAGAAGTACAAATACCGTTAGAGGGTACTCGTAAAATCCAGACGAGTCGGCCAAAATGTCTGATACAGTCTGAAGGGGTTTTACAAGAGCTCACAGGAACGATTTCGAACAGCAGAGGTGACATTCAGTCTCAAGGTCAAACAAGTCTATTTCTTGTGGGCAAGGGAAAAATAAGGAATGGAAAGAACATCATGCAAACGAGTCAGATGGAAGTTCATAGAGGACAGACGTGTAGAGGCTTTAAACATTTTTCGATAGAAGATAACAGTCGGGGTCTCTTTATGATCTTAGATGCTGCGGCAGGCCTGTCAAGGTCGATATCTGGAATAACAATGCATTGACAAATCGATGCTGTCCCGTTCAGAATTTCAAAGGCCATCGGAGCATCAGCTGATCTTCATGGTCGGCAGAGTCTCTTGTAGGCAGTCTGGAAGAACATTGGAAGTGCAAGCACGTTCCCAGCTCTTGTAACGATGAGTTCCTCCTCTCTCACGTCCTCTGGTACTTTTTAACAGTAGCTTTGACTGCTATATTATCTCTCAACCGACAAGGAGAGTTCCGAAGCCTCTTACTTTGTTAGCAACATCACAATACTATCCCATTGCATCTAGCTATTAATTTTTAAGGCAAGCAGTTTTTTTATCCTATTTTTTTTAATTGGTGGCTCGTCGAACTCCGCCTCCGATTTAACCGTAGGAGTTTTTTTACTGCTTCTTTTCTAGTTCACCGTATATGCCAAAGATTGTTGACTTTTGTTTTAAAAAGGGCAAATCATTTTGAATCGGATATGTTTACCATACTACTCATTTCTGCTGTTCATGTGGCTGCTCACATATTGCAGCAATTATCCACTTTGTATTTATTTACACCGCGATATTAAGTTTGTAATGATGGGGCCCTCTGGGCCTTAAATATACAATTTATTTATTTATTTAACTGCCTGGAGTACGATAGAACATCATGTCTCAGGCTTGTCGGAAGTATGCAGATACTTGTTGAAGCTATACTTATGATGAGAATGCCTTCACCTATCTTGTTATGGAACATGCTCGTGTCGTTGCGTCTTAAGGCCCAATCTAGATCTCACGTAGTCAATACCATGAAGATCAATAATTAAACATTCATTCAGCCACATGTAGCCATACATTTGGATAACCTAGGATTTTAAACTGAATTAAGTTCATTGCTGACTGTTGAAAGAAGCCGCCGCTTCGGATACTGTCCCGTTGGCCGTGACGCGCGCTTGTATACCGTTATGAAGCTGACGCACCATATGCGTGAACCGCTCAGGGCAGCCGAAATTCTGCATGACGTTCCACAGTCCCTCGCGATTCACCATGTCAAAGGCTTTCGTCAGATCCATGAAGGTGGTGGAAAGGTGAGTTCACATCTCCTGGCTTTCTTCTGGCGGGCGGCGAAGATCATGTCGGTTGTTCCGTGGTGTCGTCAGCAGACACATTGGTTTTCCGGGAGCAGTCCCTACTCTATGTCACCGTTCGGAGGATTGAGAAGGATACGGGCGAAGATCGTCCAGGCGATGATGAGCAAAGAGACGCCTCTGTGATTATTACAGAGTAGCCGGTTCCCCTTCCGTTTATAGAGAGGGACGATGGTCCCGTCTTTGAAATCCTGAGGAAATTGTCCTTGGCGCCACATCTCCTGGAAGAGTGTTGTGAGTTCTGCCATCAGCCGGGGCCCACCGTGCTTGTAGCCTTCCGGCGGGATTGCATCGGATTCCGGGGCCGTACCGCTGGAAATCTGCTGCACGGCCCGGATGGTTTCTGGTAGGGAAGGCGGCAGATCCAGGTCAATGTTCATGTCCGCTTGAAGGAGCCGGTCGATGGCAGCATCGGAGATGTCTGATGAGCAATTAAGGACACTTCTGAAGTGCTTGGCCCAGCGCTTCAGAATTTGCGATTTCTCTGTCAGCAGTGTTGTGCCATCAGAGCTGAGCAGCGGTACGGACCCCTTGATACACGGGCCGTAGATGGCCTTGATGGCTTTGAAAAAGTTTTTCATTTCATTGCGGTCCGCATACCCCTGGATTTCCTCAGCCTTTCGGATCATCCAGGCATCCTGCATCTCCTGCATCTCCTGACATACACAAACACATGGCAGTTCGACCGTCATAGTCCGAAGAGGTCCACCGTATGCTCCACACCAGGTGGTGCAGGGATGGTGACTTGCACGTGAATAAGGTTTAAGTGATAGTAGCCTTGAGCTGCAGCTACCACACTCCCTCCACCTTCCCCCACCTGAGCCCGATGTCAAGATAGAAACAAGAAGACCGGCGATGGGAGAGGGTGCAGTTGGCTGGCGCGGCTGGAGCCGCCCCTGGGTGTACCAGCACACCTGGCTCGGATCCCACGGAGTGGGAGTGCCATAAAACTACATTACGAAGGAGCCATTGCAGCCTGACTCTCAGTCTACCAGTCAGCCACTCGTCAAAAAACACACATTGGGCAGACCACGCGGTGCGAGTGTTCTGGTCAGTTGGCAACCTTCCAATCCACGTCTTTTAGCGCACCGTGATAGTTTCCAGCGCGTCAGACTGTTTATATTGAGGAACATGCGCTGAGCCGTCGACCTCACTCTCTCCCCACCCCACAATCAGACCACCCTCCAAGCCAGTCAGTTGTCTGATGTGGGTGT